>JAEAOA010001803.1:0-17065 GCA_016746295.1 Potamilus streckersoni | reverse complement strand
GTAGTCATTCATTTTGGATAAGCACTGATTACCATCTGTTGCAAAACATTTGAATTGTTTACTATAAACCAATGGCTTTAAATGTTTCTTTGGTCTTTCTTGTCATATGTGGCACTTAATTTCAGACCAATAATTTTGTATAAGATGTAAGAGAAAATGAAAAACAATGGAAAGTAAGTGAAAATTATATTTTCCATTTTTGACCCTTACAAAAGGTCTGTTTTAAGGTCATGGTTGTTGATTGAATTGTTTGTTGCTGATCCCACAATATTCTCATTGTCATTATCACTTAAAAAGTTGCTGGAGTGTTTTCATCTGTCACTCTTATCCACTCCTAGTAGAAGACTCCTTCATGAACTGCCTTTTTCGAGTGTCTGTAAAAATGTGCTTCTGCATATTCAGTGATGGTTAGTTTGTCCTTCTCAGTGTACAGATTTTTTATGTGGCCTGTGTTTACAATTTTAGCAGCAGAGAGGGTGAACCCTACAACAATATATTTGCGACAAAATCGATTAAAGCCTCAGAATGCCAATGGAGCCTTCCTACGAAATCTCATATTTTAACCAAAAAAAAATTAAAGGTCCCATCTTAGCGATTTTGTCGTGAATACATTGTCATAACCACACTCAAATTGCTGCCATCTACGTCTACAAATTTTTGCGACAGAATCGATTAAAGCCTCAGAATGCCAATGGAACCTTCCTACGAAATCTCATATTTCAACCAAAAAAAAAATAAAGACCCCATCTTAGCGATTTTGTCGCAAATACATTGTCATAACCACACTCAAATTGCTGCCATCTACGGTCGCAAATATGTTGTCATTTCACCCTCTCTGCTGCTGATTAATACAAATTATTTAACCGATATTTGTTAGCTTTTCACAAACAGACTAATCGATAATACTTCACCACGTAGATCAATTAAATTATTTGACTGATCGGTGAGTGTAAAATTAATTCTAGTTAGTGAATCATTTTGACATTGCATATAGACTGGATTAGTCGGATTCTCAACAATTAAAAATCCGGGGGGTGCTGTTGGTGAAAATGAATAAAGAATGTAACCCTGTCGGGCTTGATTTGATTGTTCCATATTAATTTGATAACTTCCTTCGATTACATCACACGTTAAATTAAGTGCGATCACCGATGAAATATCCACATTGTTCGGTGCGATATGTCTACCGTCGCCGTCGGGAGAATTATTATGAGTGAGGATAATAGGTCGGCTGGCTATCTTTCCATGATTGATAGATTTTATTAAATCCTTCGTCGATGGCAGTTCTGAGTTTTTTCTTTAACTCGGGAACATTATATCCTGGTAATTTATAATTTGGATTTTCATTTATATTTTTTTTATAATCTTGAGCTGAGCTAGTTTTTGAAATCGGGCTATTTTCATCAGTGAAGAGATTAGTAATCCTCGAATTAAATATTTCCATGTCATCGATGATTTTATTACCCGCGGCGACTACACTAGTAAACTCAGCTTGTGTAAGAAAGCCAGATCTTAACGAGGGTAATAACGACAAAAAATCATTATTCATTCTATCAAGGATGTGATCTTTAATATCTACAAATGTTGGACTTGTTTCATGTATTTCCAGAATTTCACCTTCCTGTGGGATATAATCATTAAAAAATGGAATTCTCCACACATCTTCACCATATTGATTCTTACGTCGATATCTTTTTGTGAAGTTTATATCCTCGAATTTTTTTATATCCTTTTGATGGATTTTCAGGTCCTATTTCATCAGTGACGTAATCAGATTTTATAGGCTCGGGCGTGGAATTACCAGCACTTCTAGGTGGATCTTCGGGCCATCCTAATACTGTTCTTATTGAACTGTTATAAATATCTACAACGTACCCAGGAGAGCCTATTTCAATTGTAGATGACAGTGTTGGTTCATGAACTGTTATCGCAATTTTTGATTCTTTTTTAGTAATGGATTTTATTCTACGTTGTAATTCATTATTAATTTGCTCAATTTGATAGGACCCAGTTGGTATTGAAACAACGTTCCAATCTGGAGTGTCATCTTTTTTATTCCTATATGCAAACACCAGAGAATTATTAGGTCTCTGACCGCCAAATGGAACCGATCTGATATTAGGCCAACTATGATACACTCGTAATTTTGCCAACGCGATTTCCTTTACTGAAACAGGCGAGGGAAAATTCACACTGAATTTAGGGTTTGTTGACGATATTGATATCATCATGCTTGTTTTCCGCGGAGTGGTATTTTCTGCTATCCGCTGAAGTAGTTGAATCTCTTGCGACATTATTATTATTATTTACAATGTCTAATTTTGCAATAGATGAAAAAACGCTAGCGTTTTTAATCGTAGTATCATAAATACGTATCATCGCGGAGAATTCGTCTTCGGTAATTATCGTATCATCAATCGATGATGACATCAACGAGGATAATTGTGAGTAACCGTTAGATACTGCTTGATGTTTTACTATATAGTCGTTAAGTTTTTCTTGAGAACACGATGATATTTTTTTAGTAATAGCATTTGCAAGTCCAGCAAATGTTGTCACCGCGGAAATAGCAATTGGGACAGCAATCGGAGCTACCATTGTTACTGAAGATAGTATAATACCAGCACCGGCCATTATACCAGATACCGAGTATACTGTAACATCAATTACGGTAATTCTCCTGCGATACTTTTTAATTTTTATTTCATATTCATCAATGAGTGTTTTTGAGTTTTGTTAAGAAGTCTTTGACGGTATCATAGCGATATTGCGATGATGGAATCATATTATTTTAAAACCTCAAGTGGTTTTTAATTGTTTAAAATTCTAATTTAGATCAGCTACAAACTCCATGTACCATACAAATGATGTCTTATTTAAATTAGGATCAGTGCTTGTTATTGTAAACCGTTTGTATTCACCCACGTCAATAGTCGTTGAAATCACGTTGTTGTATCCATATGAAGTCGATGATGATATATTAAACTGATTCAGTGACACTATTGTTAATCGATAAATACCCTTGTTTGACACAGTGAGGGTTACTGTATTCTTTTTAGGTTCCCAATCTAATGATCCAGAGAGAACTGTGTATATCATATTTATGATATTTCTCTCATGAGGAATCTTTATTCTTTCAAGTAGCGGAAGATTGTCTGTTTTAAATTTTGTAATATCCTCGATAGATTTTTTAATACTATTAATGCTATCTCTAATAAAGCTTTAATTTCATCAAAATTGGATTTAATTTCAGCGAGAGATGGAGAGGTTACCGCTGGTGTTCCAAAGAATTTATTGATAATATTTCTACGAAGGGAAGTATATGTTGTTATATGTTTTTCAAGTTCTTCATTTAAATTTTTTAATGCATCTGTGATTGTAGAAACAAATACACCTGGTTTGAGTTTTCCATCATTTGAATATAACACTATTGTATCTTCAACGACGTCACGTCTTCGTATTAAGACATCATCCAATGAAACATTACTAGATTTCAATTTGCCCTGGCGATCTTGAAATACAACTATTTCCCCAGGATCTACACTTGACAAATTTAATGTCTCGGCGATTTCATCTTCGATTATTTTTTTTACACTTTCGACAGCGAATTTGCTATCGGTTTCTGTTTTTTTTGATTCTGATAAAGGTCGTCCCCAAATATCAATCATTATACGAAAACGCTACGTTTTTTCTAAATCATAACGCTATCGTTTTTGCCATTGCCTGCTAGTATATTCATTAACAACAACTTGTGGTGGTTTTCTTGGAAATTTAGATATCTCTGCAAGGACATTTAATACTTCACGACCGCATATCGGTGGATCATTTAACTGTTGTGTTGGTAGCGTGGAATAAAAAATTGGAGATGACTTTGTTATTGTGGATACATATCGCATGAATTCTTTTGGTGGAGCTAATCCATATGAATCAAAATAGACAATTCCACGTGGATCAATTGCATATGCGACCCAATGAGTTCCTTTTCCGCTGCTGTTATCGAGATTGATAATACCCGTTTCATTTTTCATTGGTTTTGACGGTAATTGATCTCTCATGAAAACTCCTCTAAAGTTTTTTATTGATAATGATTTTACAGCATCAATTAAATCAAAATTGGACATTGGTGAAAATCCTAGGGATTTTTCCACTAATAAGCCGTTCCTGGTATTCTTAGGCCCGTGCCCTTACCAATTGTGTGGAGTTCCTGGTAGTCTTAGACCCTTTCCTTTTTTTTTATAGCCTTTCCCAGTAGCTTTTTTCAGGGCCATTCCTGCAGCAGTACCAACGGCTCCTAACGCTGCCGCCTTCGCAACCGCTGGGGCAGCCGCTGCAATCAATGCTGGAATAGCAGCTAACAGCGGGAATATTCCACCCGATTTTATCATACTGGCGATAGCTGCTTTCGAAAAATCAATTTGAACTCCTCGTTTGTTCTTTAGCGCATCATTGAAATGTTTTATTTGACGATCTGTCAGTGATAATTTATGTGCACCACCGGACATTTGAGTGGGTTTCAGCGTTATTGTAGTTCCACATTCTTTAGCCGACTTTGATTTCAATTTCTTGACCTGACCATCAGTCAACTGGACATTAACAATACTATATGTCATTCTATTCTAAAATGTAATTTACACTTTCAATTGATCTTATTGTGAAAATCCTAACTACATGTTTTCCACTCCACTGGTGCATCAATAAGTCTCATTCGTCCGCCAACTCCTTCTAACAACATTGATTTATCACTGAGAATGACAGCAACTGCTCTATAATCGGCTATACCAGCAGGGCGTTGTACCCGAGCTTGGAAGTATATATCAACAACAGATTGTCTCATCATGTCAAGATGTTCCAATGAAAAGTAATAAATCGGATAGTGTTTTTCAAAATCAATTTGCGATATTTGCAAACCAGTATCAACATTTTGATCACGACCCATATACGACAATATTCTATGATATACACGAGCTATGTAGTTGTTTTCATAATTAAGATGTACAATCTCTGCTGGCTCTTGTTGTCCGTTTATTCTCAACGAAACTTCACTTACTCCTAATTTATCAAATATCATATGACTAGATAATTGTCGACCACTCGATTTGCATCCTGTAACGCTATATAGATCTGACGAGTAGCTGAAACACGTGGTTTTGATGCTAAGTGCCATGTAAATGTGCCATTTATTCGTATCAGTCGTTGTTGTTAGCCAACTTAGCAATGATTTTCCACCTGTGTCCATAAACGATAGTAATTCTTGCTCTATTGTAACTGCTGGTGTCAAGACGGGTATCCATAAAGTCAATTTATTTAAAATGACTTTACCATCATCAACACCATTAGCACGCCAGATTGCATCATTGTCATTTTCTTTTCGCACTAACACGACTGTATGCTTTGCTCCATAGATGACTTTTCTGACATTTCTACAGAATCCGAATATATGATGTAACGGAATTGCACATGAAAACCGTCGATGTTGTCCTTTTAATGCTCCTTTTCGTGTTGCAAATCCTAGATTGAAATTATCATTGACCTTTTTAAAATGTCGAATTCAGCGCTGGTCTGTCTTCACGGTCTGGATTAGCATCGAGTTGTTGATCAGCTTCTGCAGTAGCTTGCCTAGTTCGTACTTTAACAAATTGATAATGGTCAGCATGATCAGAAGTATCCTTAGCAAACACACGGACCAGCCGACCTTGTATAATCATCAGAATATCTCGCAAGTCCGATTATTGTTGTTGCAATATCAACATCTTGTTCTATTGATTCAATTTCTTTTCCATCAATGATATATCTTGCACTGTTAAATAGCGCCATAATGCCATTATTTACGAAACCAACTCGGATATTTTGGTCATCCCATATGGCGTATCAGCTGCAACATTTGTTACAAGCTCTCCTTCTACTTCAATAAACGCCTCACACGGCAAAAAGTATCTACTTGTATCTTGAACTTGAAGTTCAACTCTCCCCTTTTGATTAGGCTCTCTTGCAGGATAGGCATAATACTGATAGTTAATTTTAGAATCATCTTTATTCACCGGTGCCGCCATATCAAACGCTGGATCAGCAATTTTTTTAAATGCCATTTATACTAAAACGTATCGTTTTTCTAAATCATTTTCTTTTTCGATTTCCTCCAAGACCACTTCCCGCTATCATACTTGCAATATTACTACTAGTGAAGTCATTGCTAATGATGCTAGTTTTTGTTCCACTGCGTTATTTATCACTTTACTGACATTTGCAGGCATCATTGTTGTTGAAGGTAGCGGTGGTGGTGGTTTTCGTCCGAATCTAGATTTCACCAATGACGTTATTCTATTCTTTGCGGTAGAAAAGGCCGTTCCTGCAAGATCTCCAACAGCGTTAATTCCCTTATTACGAATAACATCAATGGCTTTCATCGCTAATTGTTTAGCAATTGGTGCTACTTTTGGGGCTATTCTTGTGAATAAACCAGCCATGGTATTTCCAAGGCCGTCACCGTAGTATGCCTTATAAACGGGCAATCTTGAGTTCACTACATACACGTTTGTTGGTTTATTGTGATTATAGTGTACTATCATCTTATTTGAAATGACTTTGTAATTTCTAAATACAATTTCAATCGCTAAATTCCCCCGGAATTCCGTCCATTAACTCATCCAAGAGTTCTCGATACGTATGAATATAATATCAATTATCCCACCTTGGAATAATCGTCTGCAAATATCAAATGCTTCATTAGTTATTTCGACTGAGTTATTTCCAGCTCGCTTACCTCCCATAAGAACCTCAAGTCGTGATATATCATAAAGGATATTACTAGGACACATATGAGAATCATGATGAGAACTTCCATAACCTCTCCTGAAGAAACTTTCTGGTTCGGAAACGTTTTGATTTCTGCAGCTGATTCGGAAACGTTTTGAATTTCTGCAGATTGTTCGACACACTCGACCCTCGACTTCGACTCGACTCGACCTCGTCCTCGACCTCGACTTCGCTTTGTTGTTCTTCTTTTCGTTGTTGTTGTTGTTGTTCTAAACCTTTCGCATCAATCCCTTTTTTAAAAGCTCTGTATTCCACTGTATTCTTATTTAATTGCCGGTGATTTCATTATTAATTTTATATATCCAATCCACCCATTGATTTTTGTATATTGTGTTTTTTTTATACTCGTCAATTTCTTTTAAAAATTCCCTTCTGTTATAATAACTTTTTATAGCGAAGTCACCAAATGACGCATAGTCTTCAGGTTTCAGCAATTGAATTCGTCTGATTTCTTCTATAGCTTCATCAGTGAATTTCTCGTTAAAAGGAACACTTTTTTTAGTGGAAACACTAGCATCTTCAACGGGGTTATCATCAGTATCAATATTGCCAGTTGTTGTATTTCTCGCTGAGTTTTGTAACTCACCCTGAAAGCTGTTTTATCCCTCGTGAGTTTTTTCAGTTTCTGTAGCAATCTTTCTAATACATCAATAATAGGTACTGCTCCCTCTTAGGATGTCGCCGTATATAAGCACGTTCTGTTGCAAGTTTCATATCTTTAGTGGCTTTAGTTACAGGGGCAAAAAGTTGTTCGCTTCCAATAGAAAAGTCAGTCTGCGCTTGCTGTCTAAGTTGTAGTTTATCTCGCACGTTATCTCGAATTGGTATAAACTTTTTCAGTAATGCTAACTAACCTCTCACGGGCTAGTCTGGTAGTTAATGCTTCTGATGTCATTATTGGAAATGCTAACGATTTTTCAATTGTCGGTTTCAATGCTTGCATCAATCAAACGTCTTATAGATTTCACTTTCAAAGCAATCTCTGACCGAACTTGGTACTGTTCCCCGAGTTTCTTTCTAATGGCTCAACTATACTAAATAGCCGAATGAATAAATTAATATCATTGTTATACAAAGAAGCATTAACGCTTTTTGGATTCTTTTATCAGTGAATACATTTTAGGTAGAACTATCTTCCATGTTTCAATTGTATATCAATTTGTTCAAATTCATTCAAAAGTCTGTCTTCATTCAAAAATTCAGAAAGTACGATTCCTTGATTTCTTAAATTTGATATTTCTGTGATGATAGATGTAATATCTTGAAATTCCATTTATTATTATTACTAATGTATTTGTATCTTTAAATATTTTTATATACAAAAAAACAAAAACATATACAATGCCCTGCCCGACTCTTCCTCATCGAGTTTCGAGGCAAGAAAGGCACTTACATTAAAGACTTACTACAATACCCTAACCCCCCAATTGAGTTCAAGGGCGGGTTATATTGGGTATTAGACGTGAAAATCCAAGTGATTTCTTTACAACATTGACCATATAACATTATAGCCTCATTTGGAACCTCTTTCGCGCCAAACGACGTCAAAGAGGCCCAGAGGGGGACAGCACATTCTTGGACTCATTTTGTGCCTTCGCATTATATAAGCCCACGGGCCACAAACATAGATCTCCAAATGGGAAAGCTCAAACGTAAACAAATGCTATATTAAGTCTTCGGAAGATATGCTGTGGGGGGGACAGTACATTACATTTAGGATGATATATTTACAATGAATGAGTATTGACAATGCGAGGATATAAGGTCATATACTACTGAATGAATATTTACATGCGGATTCAATGAATGAGTATTTACAATGCGATTTATAGGTTATATATCAATGCGCTTATAATAGGATGGTTATATGATAGGATGGTATGATAGGACAGTATGATAGGACAGTACAGGACGATACAAACATGAAACGACGGGGCGGACCTACACCCACTTTGCCAATCAAAGCAACCCAAGAAATTAACCCTGGTTGCAGTTGAAAAATTCAACCACACCATGTCAATGGCGTGGGAGTTTTAATTGGCAAAGTGGGCTTCGTTTTAAAGCCCAAAATTTATTCCCCAATATATGAATATCGTCGGAACTAGTACTGCAGTGTCAATGTGTGGGTGTGTATTTATTTTCCTAGCGTTTCATGATGGATGCTGTGTAGTAATTTCAATGGAAGCTAAGTATTTAAATAAAACATTAAAACAAGAAATAAACTGTTAAATAATAGCAATTTTTTTATTAATTCTATTAATATTACGATTAAATAATCGTAGTAATAATGGTTTTACATGACAAGATAACTCCGTAATGGGGATCCCTGTCAATTCAATTCAGGACCTGTATTTCTGATCGAGAATGATATTTTCTGAATTGTTTCACATAACCACACTAAAAAAATAAACTACATGTAGCGCGTTTTACTCCCTGACCGCATAATTTGCAATTTAAGTAATTTTCATTTTCATTAAAACGCTGTTAACGCCGTCTTTGAATTGGGTTTTTTAAAAAATCTATTAATAGACCCCTGGCCTGGATTCTGTCAAATAAATTGTCTACCCTGTAAGTTTTTCCAACAAAACCCTAACTGCTGTTCTCAATAACAGTCTTTAGAAACTATCAGAATCAATAACACAAAATCCAAAATCCGTACATACCTGATTTACGTATACCGAGTTAACCATTAAATACGTACATGAGATCACACTCATCATTAATTCAATCCAATTTCAATGTATCCACTCGGCACGAATTACAAATCCGGGAATCAATATCGAAAGTAGGATCGTCACGTGCCACGATCGTAGTATGAGGGTACCAATACGGAACAAATAGTAATTATTAAGAGTTAATCTTGTAAATAAGAAAACTTTATTCTATGTCCATTTTTTCTTTGAGATAGCTGTTTGACAAATCCCTTCAGCAACTTTTCGTACTGAAGGCATACATATTTCCAAAATATTTTCCCTGCCAGCATTCATTGAATGAAAAATCTTTCTTCATTCGTCGTTGTATCAAAAGACTGTACTGGTGGATTTCCAACAGACTTAAAAGTCCCTGTCTTTCCTTTTTTATATTCTCTCTTTGGAGAAATACACTGTAAATTGGAAATCGCGTTATTTTGAATATTAGAATCAATGTGATCAATAACACAGCCATCTTTCTATCGGTCCCATATAACACTCAAAGACTGCCCTATGACAGAGATATCCTTTCCTCCAGCAGGTAATTGCAAGTATCCCTGATTTTTAACAAAACCAATTGGTTTCTTTTCTTTAGTCTACAGTGTCTAACAACACCATTACGAGATATTTCATAATTAACGAGTATTGGATGTGGTCTGAATTCTTGCTCCATTTATATATAATAATACTATTTGTCTAATTCATATTTGCTTTAATTATAAATCTATTAATGTAGTCTTGAGGGGTTTTTATGATTTTGTCTTTGACAGAGTCATGGTTAGGGTCAATGATGGCGTTTTTTATTCGTTTATCATAATAACGTTTCAATTCTCTAAACCGCTTACCCCCACAATTGATACATAATTGTGATTTTCCTCTCACACCCACCCCACAATTTATGCATGGGGACGGGCCTGTCGAATTATTTCTGACACTCTGTAAGTGATATCCACAGAATTCACCTCTACACGATTTATTGCATGGGGTTACTGATCCGATCATAAGCCATTTGCAGTGATTCATTATATATAAACAAACTTTTCTATTTAAATACTTGTCTTATTTATATGAATGAAGAATTCAAGGATTATCGGCAATCAAGCCTCGGAAAAATATTAAATTCAATCTTGATAGAACTCTCGAAGACGTACCAAAAGAGAGAATAACTAATAGAATTCTGATTAGAAAAATACGAGATTGTGTTCATGAGTTTAAACAGGATGATGCATCACACACCTGGTCAACATTTAGAATTGATGGTGTTGTTGATGCTAGAATGAATGATGAAACAGCAGCTATGATACTATCACAACTTGGCAATAAACGGTATTTTATCAGAGTGAAATTCATTATCAAATTAGAATCGGGCGAATATATTATAAGAGACAAATTTGTTCCAATTCTCAAAGATGGGACATCAGTCATTGTTAGCCGTTATTCCAGACCAGGGCTGTTAACTGGAATTGATAAACCATACTATGAAAAAGCGTATCCAGAAACAGCAGTCGTTTATGGGATGTATCCGTTAAATAACCCTGACATTGGAAAACTAGCACCAATGAAACAGTCAACGTCAGCGGAAAAAACCACTCAACTGTGTGGCACAAAGAGTCTTAGAACATTTTACAAATGCACTCCGTGGGAATAAATTAACCGATCTAAGACATAAAAAAATAGATGAATGGGAGCTAACAGTGAAAGAGAACGGAGCAACTATTTCCGATATAGCTAGATTGGAAAAGTCGTTGAGATTTCCGATAACCGTTTTAACGATAACTGGCGAAGTATTATACGAATCGAAATACAATAAAAACGGAGCTCCAATCAAAATTATTGATCATAACAAGCACGCATGGACATCCGCGGTTACAATATTCCCGCGAGACAGAACAGTGAAGTATATCCCAGAAGAATTCATCAAGGATGGTATTCTCACTGAAGAAAGATTATTCGATGCTATTGCTAGTTTGTGTAAAAACGACCCTGTATCAGTATGGCTACTTCATAGTTTTGAAGATGAAGAATGTCAATTCAATCAATTTGTGAAACCTAACGGTGAATTATATCGTAGTGAAAGTCTACATAATAGGATGAAAAATCTAGCAATAAGTCTCAGTGAAAACGCTAGCGTTTTTAATGAAAATCCGAAGATTACGAACAGTTACTTACAAATTGTTTTACAATTCCATCAGTTGCAGCTCATTTTGCAAGAAAGAAAAATAATTGGAAACCAACACGAAAGAGTTTTTACAGGATGTTCAATCCAGCTGTTTGGAATATTATCATGGCGGTCTATGGAACGTTAAGTACAATCGTGAGAATATGATATCAGTTGATATCGTTGCCTGTTATCCAGGAAGTTTTCTAGGATATGGATTCGCTGGTGAGTATTTTAAACGGTTTGGACACCCCACACATGAAATGACTCGCGTTGCTATTAATGGACCACTGCCTGATTTTGATTTGACCGGTTTTGCTTGCGTAGTATCATTTGAATTCGCTGAAGGACTTCATCCGTGTTGTTATGTTTGGATTGGTAGACACATGGCTGAAAGGATGTGGTTACCAATAGTGTTATTGCGATATATGATTGATTGTAAAGTGTTAGTTTCGTTGATTGTCAGCGAAGCGATTATCTCATATCGAAAACAAACCAATGTCTGGTTACCAGAACCAGAATGTCTTGATAGTATAATCGATAAGTCTAGAAAACATATTGATGCTGACGAGGAGTACATCATTGAATGGTCAAAAAAGATATTTAATCAACGAAATAATGAAGCAAAGGATCTCGGCCGAAGAATAATCGGTAAATTTACACAGGGTGGAAAAAAATTTAACTTTAAAAAACAATCCTCACGATTGATTATAGATGATGCCGAATACGACTTCGTTATTAAAGATGCAGTAGAGAAAAATAGATACGCAAATTGTAAAACAGCCTTCTTGTCCAATAAAACAAAGTTAGGTAGAATTGTTACTTACAGTGATGGAGAAAGCTCTGCATATCTACATTTGAGAGCTTCTATGCTGGGTTATGCATCTATCAATTTATTTGCAATGATAAATAGATTTCCTAGTATAGCAGTCAGAGTTGCAATTGATTCAATGTATGTCGATAAAAAATATATCAAAGAGATAACTAAATTTACTAATAGCGAAGAGACTTGGGGAACATGGCGAATTAAACAAGAAATACAACGCGATTATTCTGAATCAGCAGACGTTGAGATTAAAAGTAGTTACCTGAAGAACGATAATTCTATCAGTGAAAAATCTATGTCTAAAGCACCACCGATATCAGATCCAATTTGTAGATATAAAACAGTTTATTTAAACGGTTGTGGTGGATCTGGAAAGACAACACGTGCGATAGAATTATATCGAGAGAGAACGTCCATGATTGTACTCACACCAACCCATAGACTAGCGAGAGAGATCAAACAACGAAATGTTGAAGCTTGCACGTATCATAGTTTTTTTCGATACAAGGGCGATGCTTGGACTCCTGAGCGAATGGGTGAGAAATTTATTCCAGCGGTTATTATTTGGGATGAAGCATGTACTGTTTCAGAAGATGTATTAAAAATGTTTCTTGATTGGTTATTGCAAAAAAATACAAAAATTATATTGTGCGGCGATCATGGTCAACCACCACCATTTGTTGGTAGAAGTCCACATAATTGGTTAAAAGGATTTGTTGATTATTACGAAGAAATTGATACTGACTATAGAGCACTCGATGAGCAGTTACGTGAGTTTAAAAAACTAATTAGATTACAACCCGATAGAATTCAATGTGAAGTAGCGCGTGAAATAATTTCTGAAACACCTTTGAATGATTTTTGGGAAACATGGAAACCAAATGATTTTGTAGTAGCAAGTAGAAAGATAGTCAGAGACGCACTTCAGAAAAAGTTGTTTGAGCTACACAAGAAAAAATTCCCAACGTTTCCAGTGCCGTTGTGTTATAGACCATTGGATACACGAAAGCAGAATATTGAAGTTGAAATTCCAGGCCAGACGGAGAAACAGATTCTAGTGTTAAATGATATTGTGCTAGTTGATATCAATACTGTAGAAGATGCATTATGCGCTGATAAATCACCATGGACGCTTGGTTATGTAACAACAATACACTCGTCACAAGGATTGACCATCACGGATACAATTGTTTGGATAGTTGATAATCGCATTGAATGGTCAAATTTAGTCTATCTCGCAGTGTCCAGAGTACGACGAATAAATCAACTACGAAGGATTGTTTTCGATGATGATTTTAATGCAAACGATGATAACACTGATATTAGCATCATTAATAAAAAACTCTCTGGCTACAAACAGCAGGACAAAAAAAAACAACGAGAATTTGATATTGATGCTGAAGTAATAATCGCATTAAAAGAACAACAGAATAATCACTGCGCCAGTTGCAATTGTATAATGCACTGGCAGTATTCGGATAAAGACCCTCGACAATTCACCGTAGACAGAAAAAATAACAGTCTTGGTCATGTCAGAAACAATGTGATGTTGACCTGTCTTGAGTGTAATAGACGTAACGGAGCTAGTTAAGACCATGTGGCGGTAATTGAGTATCGTCCGGAATGACTTGTAGTTGTTCGCGTGTAAAACCACGCTGAGGTGCAGTTGAATCCAATCTGTAGATTGGAGGTCTACCAGTTGATCGCGTTATAGTTGAAATTTTATGCGTAGTAACACTCCATATAGGATCAGTAGCTCTTCTTTTACCGCCTTCAAGCTCTCCTGGTTCGTATAAATATCTCACAGTAACATCACCGAGAAGTGGCTGAGTGCTAACCCGCTGCGGTTGTTCGGGAATATATTCTTTTTTTATTGCAATATTTGGTTTCATATTAATAGTTCGAGTAATCTCGTTATTTAACGCTGCAACTACACTCGGTAACCTTTGGACCCATTCACGAGATCGTTTTTCTTGGATGAATTCTTTTGCATATTGATATCCAAATAACCGTTCTGCAAGAGTTCGATTAAATCGTTCTACAATTGCCTGATCACGATGTAACGCAGTATGCCCCCGTCGTATTGTAACACTATGAGTTTTCATTGTTGATAGAACAGCACCTTGAAACTCTTTGCCAGGATCAACTTGTAATAGATTTGGCCATCTTAGAGGACCTCGTCGATAAATCCTTTCAAATGCAGAAGCGACTTCAGAAGCTGACTTTGTTTTCAATGGTTCTGCTTGTTTAAATCGACTCGCAATATCAACTACAGTTAGCGCGTATTTGTAACCATGGTCATGTGGTAAAAACAATAAATCAGCCTGATGAACTTCATTGGGTACGGTAACATCAAAATGAGAATAATTAATTTGTTTAGGCGGTGGTAGATAAATTTGCCATATAGCTTGTTTGGATAACCAATCTTTTGCAGTGGATTTTTTCACTTTTGCAGCGTTAGCGAGTTTACTGATTGCTGCTTTACCCCTCCAGTATCCTTTCGGAGAATAATAAATAGATTCCATACTATAAAAACACTGGTGTTTTCAATTACCAGCACCTAACACTAATTTGCCTTTCATAGCTGATTTGACCAACCATGAAGCCAATTTTTCTTTGAAGGATTTATCGGGAATAGCATTTAAGGCATGAATTAATTTTACATCCGCGATATGTCTTTGTTGCAAATTATTGCTTTTATATGCAACATCATGAGCATGACATGCCTTATCAATAGCATTTATCGGATACTCACCAGGCCGGGGCTGATTTTGATCATCAAGTCTGATATCTAATCTCGTTCCGGGACCACAGTAGCTATATCCTGGAAGGTGTTTTTCTCCGGGGTATTTTGCCCATGGGGTTCCGGGGAGTTTTCCAAGTTTTGCGGCAATATCACCTCCGAGTTGCTTTTTTTTAAAAATCTAAATTTTTTTGTACCACATGTTACACACTTACCAGTAAGCGCTAGTCTATTGTTTTTAGTTGTAATGGTTGTCTGATCGGTTGTATCAGTACGCTGTTTACACTTAACACAATATAGATCCATAATTTATATATAGCGTTATGAATATAATTGATTTTTTCAGCGACTAAAAGAAGAGAACCGGTAAAACACCACGCAGCGCTTCCGAATTCTGTCCGTGCCATTATAATCGGACCATCTGGATCAGGCAAAACACAATTACTGCTTAATTTGATAATGCGATTTATGAAGTGGGATAAATTATATTTAGTTGCCCCATCCGTAGATGATCAACGGTGCTATGAAGTGCTAAAAGATTATAATGAAAAAGCATCAGAAATTAAAGGTGAAAGTGTAATCGACTTTATTACTGATATTGATGATGCACCATCAGTAGAAGATCTCGATGGAGACATAAACAATCTTGTAGTGTACGATGATGTAATGTTAGATAATCAAAAGAACCCTGCTAGAATATTTTCCCGAGGTAGGCATAAAAACACTGACGTGATATATGTCACTCAACGATATACTCAAATTCCAAAAGTGATTCGCGATAACTGCAATATTCTTGCTGTATTCAATGGCGTTGATACACATACGCTACGAAATATTTGGCAGACATGGTGTTCCGATATGGACTTCAATGGATTTAAAAATTACTTTAGTCATGCTCAGTCTGTCCCATATGGATTTATAACAATAAATTTACACGACCCTCGGTCACGATATCGTATTGGACTTGATCAAATATTTGGTTAAATAATTTGTATTAATCAGCAGCAGAGAGGGTGAAATGACAACATATTTGCGACCGTAGATGGCAGCAATTTGAGTGTGGTTATGACAATGTATTTGCGACAAAATCGCTAAGATGGGGTCTTTATTTTTTTTTTGGTTGAAATATGAGATTTCGTAGGAAGGTTCCATTGGCATTCTGAGGCTTTAATCGATTCTGTCGCAAAAATTTGTAGACGTAGATGGCAGCAATTTGAGTGTGGTTATGACAATGTATTTGCGACAAAATCGCTAAGGCTCCATTTGTAAAATGGGACCTTTAATTTTTTTTTGGTTAAAATATGAGATTTCGTAGGAAGGCTCCTTTGGCATTCTGAGGCTTTAATCGATTTTGTCGCAAATATATTGTTGTAGGATTCACCCTCTCTGCTGCTTCAGCAATGCATGTTTTAATTTTTTTTTGAGATATGAAAACCTAATTTTGTACATTCATAAAGATTATTTAGCTTTTTTATAAAATGCTATGGTTTGTTTTAATTTGGACCAAAATCTCTCTCTCTCTCTTTCTCTCTCTCTCTCTCTCTCTCTCTCTCTCTCTCTCTCTCTCTCTCTCTCTCTATATATATATATATATATATATATATTTATTATATATATATATATATTTTTATATATATATATATGAGATAGCATTATTTTTACTGTTCTTTTGTTAAGTTGTGGGGACATAACGAGCTAGAGACACAAATTTTTCATATGGCGAGAGATAATCTCATCAATGTGCTTCTGACTTTTGGTGAAGGAACATTTTAATTTACATTGTATTCATAAAATAGAGAAAATTATGACAAAAATACGTGTATTAACATTGCTTT
>JAEAOA010001802.1:1027500-1211868 GCA_016746295.1 Potamilus streckersoni | reverse complement strand
GATCAATGGAGCTAACAGTGAAAGAAAACGGAGCAACTATTTCCGATATAGCTAGATTGGAAAAGTCGTTGAGATTTCCGATAACCGTTACAACGATAACTGGCGAAGTATTATACGAATCGAAATACAATAAAACCGGAGCTCCAATCAAAATTATTGATCATAACAAACACGCATGGACATCCGCGGTTACAATATTCACGCGAGACAGAACAGTGAAATATATCCCAGAAGAATTCACCGAGGATGGCATTCTCACCGAAGAAAGATTATTCGATGCTATTGCTAGTTTGTGTAAAAACGACCCTGTATCAGTATGGCTACTTCATAGTTTTGAAGATGAAGAATGTCAATTCAATCAATTTGTAAAAACCTAACGGTGAATTATATCGTACTGCAAGTCTACATAATAGGATGAAAAATCTAGCAATAAGTCTCAGTGAAAACGCTAGCGTTTTTAATGGAAAATCCGACGATTACGAACAGTTACTTACAAATTGTTTTACAATTCCATCGGTTGCAGCTCATTTTGCAGGAAAGAAAAATAATTGGAAACCAACACGAAAAGAGTTTTTACAGGATGTTCAATCCAACTGTCTGGAATATTATCATGGCGGTCTATGGAACGTTAAGTACAATCGTGAAAGTATGAAATCAGTTGATATCGTTGCCTGTTATCCAGGAAGTTTTCTAGGATATGGATTCGCTGGTGAGTATTTTAAACGGTTTGGACATCCCACACATGAAATGACTCGCGTTGCTATTAATGGACCACTGCCTGATTTTAATTTGACCGGTTTTGCTCGCGTAGTATCATTTGAATTCGCTGAAGGACTTCATCCGTGTTGTTATGTTTGGATTGGTAGACACATGGCTGAAAGGATGTGGTTACCAATAGTGTTATTGCGATATATGATTGATTGTAAAATGTTAGTTTCGTTGATTGTCAGCGAAGCGATTATCTCATATCGAAAACACACCAATGTCTGGTTACCAGAACCAGAATGTCTTGATAGTATAATCGATAAGTCTAGAAAACATATTGATGCTGACGAGGAGTACATCATTGAATGGTCAAAAAAGATATTTAATCAACGAAATAGTGAAGCAAAGGATCTCGGCCGAAGAATAATCGGTAAATTTACACAAGGTGGAAAAAAATTCAACTTTAAAAGACAATCCTCACGATTGATTATAGATGATGTCGAATACGACTTCATTATTAAAGATGCAGTAGAGAAAAATAGATACACAAATTATAAAACAGCCTTCTTGACCAATAGAACAAAGTTAGGTAGAGTTGTTACTTACAGTGATGGAGAAAACTCTGCATATCTACATTTGAGAGCTTCTATGCTGGGTTATGCATCTATGAATTTATTTGCAATGATAAATAGATTTCCTAGTATAGCAGTTAGAGTTGCAATTGATTCAATGTATGTCGATAAAAAATATATCAAAGAGGTAACTAAATTTACTAATAGCGAAGAGACTTGGGGAACATGGCGAATTAAACGTGACATACAATGCGATTATTCTGAATCAGCAGACGTTGAAATTAAAAGCAGTTACCTGAAAAACGATAATTCTATCAGTGAAAAATCCGAAGGATTTTCTATGTCTAAAGCACCACCGATATCAGATCCAATTTGTAGATATAAAACAGTTTATTTAAACGGTTGTGGTGGATCTTGAAAGACAAAACGTGTGATAGAATTATATCGAGAGAAAACGTCCATGATTGTACTCACACCAACCCATAGACTAGCGAGAGAGATAAAACAACGCCAAAAATCCAAAGGATTTTCCGTTCAAGCTTGCACGTATCAGTTTTTTTCGATACAAGGGCGATGCTTGGACTCCTGAGCGAATGGGTGAGAAATTTATTCCAACGGTTATTATTTGGGATGAAGCATGTACTTTTTCAAAAGATGTATTAAAAATGTTTCTTGATTGGTTATTGCAAAATAATACAAAAGTTATATTGTGCGGCGATCATGATCAACCACCACCATTTGTTGGTAGAAGTCCGCATAATTGGTTAAAAGGATTTGTTGATTATTACGCAGAAATTGATACTGACTATAGAGCACTCGATGAGCTGTTACGTGAGTTTAAAAAACTAATTAGATTACAACCCGATAGAATTCAATGTGAAGTAGCGCGTGAAATATTTTCTGAAACGCCTATGAATGATTTTTGGGGAAACATGGAGACCAAATGATTTTGTAGTAGCAAGTAGAAAGATAGTTAGAGACGCACTTCAGAAAAAGTTGTTTGAGCTACACAAGAAAAAATTCCCAACGTTTCCAGTACCGTTGTGTTATAGACCATTGGATACACGAAAGCAGAATATTGAAGTTGAAATTCCAGGCCAGACGGAGAAATAGATTCTAGTGTTAAATGATATTGTGCTAGTTGATATCAATACTGTAGAAGATGCATTATGCGCTGATAAATCACCATGGACGCTTGGTTATGTAACAACAATACACTCGTCACAAGGATTGACCATCACGGATACAATTGTTTGGATAGTTGATAATCGCATTGAATGGTCAAATTTAGTCTATCTCGCAGTGTCCAGAGTACGACGAATAAATCAACTACGAAGGGTTGTTTTCGGTGATGATTTTAATGCAAACGATGATAACACTGATATTAGCATCATTAATAAAAAAACTCTCTGGTTACAAACAGCAGGACAAAAAAACAACGAGAATTTGATATTGATGCTGAGGTAATAATCGCATTAAAAGAACAACAGAATAATCACTGCGTCAGTTGCAATTGTATAATGCACTGGCAGTATTCGGATAAAGACCCTCGACAATTCACCGTAGACAGAAAAAATAACAGTCTTGGTCATATCAGAAACAATGTGATGTTGACCTTTCTTGAGTGTAATAGACGTAACGGAGCTAGTTAAGACCATGTGGCGGTAATTGAGTATCGTCCGGAATGACTTGTAGTTGTTCGCGTGTAAAACCACGCTGAGGTGCAGTTGAATCCAATCTGTAGATTGGAGGTCTACCAGTTGATCGCGTTATGGTTGAAATTTTATGCGTAGTAACACTCCATATAGGATCAGTAGCTCTTCTTTTACCACCTTCAAGTTCTCTTGGTTCGTATAAATATCTCACAGTAACATCACCGAGAAGTGGCTGAGTGCTAACCCGCTGTGGTTGTTCGGGAATATATTTTTTTATTGCAATATTTGGTTTCATATTAATAGTTCGAGTAATCTCGTTATTTAACGCTGCAACTACACTCGGTAACCTTTGGACCCATTCACGAGATCGTTTTTCTTGGATGAATTCTTTTGCATATTGATATCCAAATAACCGTTCTGCAAGAGTTCGATTAAATCGTTCTACAATTGCCTGGTCACGATGTAACGCAGTATGTCCCCGTCGTATTGTAACATTATGAGTTTTCATTGTTGATAGAACAGCACCTTGAAACTCTTTGCCAGGATCAACTTGTAATAGATTTGGCCATCTTAGAGGACCTCGTCTATAAATCCTTTCAAATGCAGAAGCGACTTCAGAAGCTGACTTTGTTTTCAATGGTTCTGCTTGTTTAAATCGACTCGCAATATCAACTACAGTTAGCGCGTATTTGTAACCATGCTCATGTGGTAAAAACAATAATTCATCCTGATGAACTTCATTGGGTACGGTAACATCAAAATGAGAATAATTAATTTGTTTAGGCGGTGGTAGATAAATTTGCCATATAGCTTGTTTGGATAACCAATCTTCCGCAGTGGACTTTTTCACTTTTGCAGCGTTAGCGAGTTTACTGATTGCTGCTTTACCCCTCCAGTATCCTTTCGGAGAATAATAAATAGATTCCATACTATAAAAACACTAGTGTTTTTAATTACCAGCACCTAACATCAATTTGCCTTTCAGAGCTGATTTGACCAACCATGAAGCCAATTTTTCTTTGAAGGATTTATCGGGAATAGCATTTAACGCATGAATTAATTTTACATCTGCAAGATGTCTTTGTTGCAAATTATTGCTTTTATATGCAACATCATGAGCATGACATGCCTTATCAATAGCATTTATCGGATACTCACCAGGCCGGGGCTGATTTTGATCATCAAGTCTGATCTAATCTCGTTCCGGGACCACAGTAGCTATATCCTGGAAGTTGTTTTTCTCCAGGGTATTTTGCCCATGGGGTTCCGGGGAGTTTTCCAAGTTTTGCGGCAATATCACCTCCGAGTTGCTTTTTTTTAAAAATCTAAATTTTTTTGTACCACATATTACACACTTACCAGTAAGTGCCTATCTGTTATTTTAGTTGTAATCGTCGTCGCATCATTTGTACTAGTACGCTGTTTACATTTAACACAATATAGATCCATAATTTATATATAGCGTTATGAATATAATTGATTTTTCAGCGACTAAAAGAAGAGAACCGGTGAAACACCACGCAGCGCTTCCGAATTCTGTCCGTGCCATTATAATCGGACCATCTGGATCGGGTAAAACACAATTGCTGCTTAATTTGATAATGCGATTTATGAAGTGGGATAAATTATATTTAGTTGCCCCATCCGTAGATGATCAACGGTGCTATGAAGTGCTAAAAGATTATAATGAGAATGCATCAGAAATTAAAGGTGAAAGTGTAATTGACTTTATTACTGATATTAATGATGCACCATCAGTAGAAGATCTCGATGGAGACATAAACAATCTTGTAGTGTACGATGATGTGATGTTAGATAATCAAAAGAACCCTGCTAGAATATTTTTCCCGAGGTAGGCATAAAAACACTGACGTGATATATGTCACTCAACGATACACTCAAATTCCAAAAGTGATTCGCGATAACTGCAATATTCTTGCTGTATTCAACGGCGTTGATACACATACGCTACGAAATATTTGGCAGACATGGTGTTCCGATGTGGACTTGAATGGATTCAAAAATTACTTTAGTCATGCTCAGTCAGTCCCATATGGATTTATAACAATAAATTTACACGACCCTCGGTCACGATATCGTATTGGACTTGATCAAATATTTGGTTAAATAATTTGTATTAACTCTGAAATCCTTTAGCAGCAGGGAGGGTTATGACAACATATTTGCGACGTAGATGATAGCAATTATTGGCAGCAATTTGAGGGTGGTTATGACAATATATTCACGACAAAATCGCTAAGGCTCCATTTGTAAAATGGGGTCTTTATTTTTTTTTTTTTGGTTAAAATATGAGATTTCGTAGGAAGGCTCTATTGGGCATTCTGAGGCTTCAATCGATTTTGTCGCAAAATTTTGTAGGGTTCACCCTCCCTGCTGCTACAAGCATTTTACTACTAAGCGTAACGGCCATGGATTGAATGAACATAGTCGCAAAATGATCCTACAATGGACATAACGAATTCCCGAAAATGTCTGATATTCTTCAAACCAATAATGGGCTAATTGCACTGAAGTACACGCAAGACGAAGATGATATTATAAACACATCATTCACGGCTGCGTTGTGGTACCGCACTTTGCACAGCATTGGTAATTGCTCCAAAATGTTTTTCGAGAATTTAAGGCGATCATGTGCAAAATATAGTCATGGAGGTTTCTGAAACAACAGGTACTACGCCAATAAAATCGTCATCGTCTACATAGTCGCTCGTTATCCTGCCAGTTTTCTCGGCAGCCGTAATTTGAAAGGTTCGGTCATCCAACACAAGGGCTAACACTTGGCATTTGATGGGCTGTTGCCCAACATCGATTTGACCCGATTTGTGGCGTTCAACAATTTTGAGTTCCATCCGAATATTTAAAAGGTTATCTTTGCGTAGTTCAGCCATCAAGGACAATGGCACTGTTGAAAAAGACTTTGGACAATTATCATCGGTAAATTTGCAGTAGCCAAATCAGACAGTTGCAGGCGTCCGTGTCGCCGAGTAGTCATCGGTCGTGACCAATTGGATATTTTTATCGAGGACACAATCAGCAGAGTTGGTAATGACTCTTTTTGCTTAGATCGAAAGCACCTTCAAACAACCTATCCTTACTCGAGCTGAGCAAACAAAATTGTTTTCTCAGTTTATTATTCAACCACGGAGAGGAAAGAATGCCGTCGCAATAGTCATATCGGGACGATGTCAACGGCACCGTCAGTATGTGAATAGGTCGCCTGTTATAAACTCATTTACCTTAACGGTGGTGATCGGTCCGGTAAGATCAGGCAATTAATGAATCTGTTTCGTAACCAGGATGTTATCGTGTTAGTGCACACACAAACTCGCACGAGAGATAAGACTTATAAATATACGATCACAAACGTATGGAATGAAACCAGATTGGGAAAAAAATACATCACACAAATTGCCTTTGAATGTTCTGGATTTTCTCCCTCGTTGTGAATATATATATATATATATATATATATATATATATATATATATATATATATATATATATATATATATATATATATACAATCAAAATTAAATTGCTTATCTTAGTGGTAGTTGATTATGTATATTTAAATGTTTTTAATTTTAAAATGTAACCTGGATATTGATATCTGTTAAAATTAATTACAACATACGGTTTTTGCAGTCCTCTATAAAAGTCGGACGACCCAAAATACGTCGTGTAATGATTTATTCTGGCACATAAACCCTACATTGTTTGTAGATACTCTGACTGAAAAATTAATATGGAGAGCTACCCGACCATTCAATTTTAGGATGGTGGTGAGTGGCGATGTGGAGAAGTGAATATTCAGACCCAAATGGCTTGAGAAAACACATTCTTGCTATGACTCGCAGAAAAACAACAAGAACTAAATCCAAAGTAATAATAATAATAATAATAATAATAATAATAATAATAATAATAATAATAATAATAATAATAATAATAATAATAATAATAATAATAATAATAATAATAAATAATAATAATAATAATAATAATAATAATAATATTATTATTATTATTATTATTATTATTATTATTATTATTATTATTATTATTATTATTTTAAATAATGATAATAATTTACAGGTTCTTAAAAAAATCATATCACCCCACCCCCTATCCAAATAAATATGGTCGGGCTCTACTACAGCAGAATGTTAATCTATTAACATTATTGCTATGCCCAAATTTTGAGCAGTGAATTGCAATGGAGTCCATTTTATTACATAATGAAATTCTTTCCACGATTTCTGAATTTTAAATCGTTAAGCACGTAACATAATATAGAGGAGATAATTACCTTGCTAACAGTGGAATAAAAAACAGCTTTCTTTGCACTGAGTATCTTCCACTTGTGTCGGATGCATATTCTTGAATCTATGCGACATCATAAAACTAGTTCCTTAGGCGTCGTTCCTCACATGTTCTTAGTTTGAAGAGACAAAAAAAATGGAAGAAATGATAATGGATCCATAATAGAAAAAGTAAACAATTGCACAATAATTCGCAGTAAACAGTTAAGATGACATCTCTAGCATATGTAGAACACAAGACTCTGATTCCACCCTACCTAATATTAACTACCATAGAACGAGGAAGTATTGTGTTGAAAAATGACGCTAAACCACGTAACAAAAACAAAGTGAGAACCAGGAAGTACTAGTACACCTAAGCTTTACCCCTAGCCTATATACATGTAAGTGATATACTGTTAATACGGTCTAGACATAATCAGGCCTATAGAGGATTTAGAAGAACTATGCTATTGATACGTGCTA
Source organism: Potamilus streckersoni (assembly GCA_016746295.1). Taxonomy (NCBI): domain Eukaryota; kingdom Metazoa; phylum Mollusca; class Bivalvia; order Unionida; family Unionidae; genus Potamilus; species Potamilus streckersoni. The sequence continues at coordinate 1,204,128 of JAEAOA010001802.1, read as the reverse complement.
TTACTTTTAAACAAAAAGCATCTAAATGTCAGGCTACATGTTTGGAACCTGAGTGACAAGTCATTTAATTTTCTATGCCAGAGTGGTTGGGATTTTTCTTTAAACAAAAATGCTCGGCCCCAAATAGAGTTAAAATATTCTTGCCCTGATTCAAAGAAAAAATAACTAATAACACCCATTATACCAGCTGAAAAATATATTAAATGCAAGTAAAACTAAATATATTGTTCAAAAGAAATTTACAGGCAACTCCCCCGCCCAGATATAAAATATATATTAAAAAAATGTGATCATTTCCTTGTGTTATCAAATCAAACAACAATGAAATATTTTGTATTTTGCACAAATCTTTGTTTGTAGATTTAAGTTTTCTAAGTGCCAGATCGACAGATTCTTGAAATTCTGCTGATATATATATATATATATATATATATATATATATATATATATATATATATATATATATATATATATATATATATATATATATATATATATATATATATATATATATATATAACTATTTACGCTCGCATAAGGACATTTATATGAGGTGTGATTGGGTCTACCATTTGCTGCCAGTTTCGTGGAATAACCCACTGTTAAGGGCCAAAAGCTTTTAATCACATGTTCTGCCCAGCCAACAATCGAAATGCTTTGGCATAGCAAACTCTCTGCTAAGAAATATGGCGTGAGTTGAGTAAATTTCCTTCTCGGGTACAGACGTGTTTTCTTTTTTTTATATATAAATTTTTCCCACATCCACGTCATCATACCTCCTTACATATAACTGATATATTCTTTCTTGTTAATAATATGTTAGTTATTTGTTTTTGTTTGTTTCCTTCATTTGTTCGGTTTTGAGGTGGTTGTTATTCGGATTCTACAGTTTCGTTGTTTTGCACGCACCTTTACTTGATATATTTTGATCGAACAGTTATATTGTTGTAAATACAAAGTTTAATGTGAGTCTGATCAGTTTATAACATTCATGTTTACGGTGGTTGCATCCTCAAAAAATTCTGTATTATACGTTATGTCTCATTGGTGGTTGATGCTGGCCACTTTCGTTACTCTGTATTGAACATAAATGATAATGGTCAGCCAACAATTTGCTGTGCATTTACAGCATACCATAACTGTTTGGACAATGTCTGTAGAGTAAAGGTGCTAAGAAATTGAACAATGAGACATGACATATAATAGAAAATGTTTTTCAGGCTGCAACCGCCATAAACAGAAATACAGCAAATAGAGCTCGCTCCATTTCTGACAGCCACAAAAGGCGGGAGAGGCAGAGAACAAAAATAACCAGCATTAAAGAAAAGAATATATCTATGTTGATCAAAATACAACCGATTAATTCTGAGGTGCTAGGGCAATAGAGAACCCTCATACTCCACGGTAGTTATGATAGATCTTGCATGTATGGAGGATTGGGAAGAAACTTTAAAATGTATGTGTTCATTTCCTTTATGCGCTTTTGGTCTACCCGAGATGTTAGAGTACCCTCATATGCTCCTGGAGGTCGAATGGGTAGGTATACACAGATTAGTGCGGGTCGAGTGAATGATATCTCAGAAAAGCACGGTCAATGCCCAAGAGTCTAGGTCTGTGAAAAGCACGAGAGCTGAAAGAGAAAGTAGCTCACACGGTGGAATGGCGATCATGTAAAAAATGATAGTGTTGCGAAGTTGAGACCCTTTAGCCTAACTCTATGTACTCCTTAAATGCATCTGATCTTCAGCGGCCTAAATCCCTTATTTGGTTGTCACCGAAAAGTTTGTCTTGCCTCCTCAATGGAAGGTCCAATTATGAAATTATTGGACTTAAAATGGTTCTAATTAAATCCACAAAAGAATAGCACTCTTCTTCTAAGTTCAGTATCAAATTCTACTCTGGAAACTGGTTGTCCATTTTGGTTTGTAAAAAAGCGGTCCTGTAGTAATACCCCTGAACACTAGGAATGCTTGTAAATGAGCTATCAGTCATGTTGCATGATTTTGTTGAGCAGCAACATGTAATACATACGGTTTTCCCGAACCGTGTTTGAAATGTCGAAAATTTATTGTAAAATGCTTGTGGAAAAAAGTGACTTGAGATAATTTTATCACATTGCATTCTGATGTTTATTTGTTTGCACTGTAATCTCTCCTATTCTGAGAAAGGCATTGAAAAGCAATGTAAACATGGTACCCCTGAAATGGTCTGAGATGGCATGCATCATAGAAACTGTAGGTCTATCCTGTGTACCTATGTCAATTGTCAACATCAGAAGATTTACTTTGGTGAATGGATTGGATGAGTCTTTGAATAAGAAATGGGTAAGAAGGTCTGTTGAGGCGTTAGGTTTTGCACATATCCAACTGCAAGAACAAAATGGATATTGGACATGCCGCATATGTTGGTTATGTATGTTGATATGCTGAAAAGAGCCAGTTTGGTTATTGAAACTGGGCGAGACAACTCAGTCAAGGTGTCCTATGTGAACTCTTAATGTTGTGTCCATACTCGTTTATATGAGGTTTGTGTATCTGGGAGTAGGATGTTTATAAGCCAATGATCAAGCGTATTCTCTAGCTGGAAAAGGTTGCATGAAGCGGAATGCGATGAGGGTGTGAGTCCGCACATGGAGCCAGGGCGTGGATACTCTAAACTTTTTGGCTAGAAAACTACTGCGCAAGCAAAGTTAATAGTCTCCATGATGGATTGAAACACATTAAGAGTAATTTTATTTCGAGCCGTATATAAATGTATGAGTTTATTACATTTTTCTAGTTTGTCCGTGGGAAGGCGAACGTCCATTCTCATGGAATCCAATTCGAATCCGAGTTACGTGATGGTTTGTAAAAGGGGAAAATGTTTTATCAGCAGCCAATGGAATGCCGATACTGGCACATACAGTCAGGAAGCGATGAGTTGCATCTAATATCAAAAGATCGTCCAAAGTACGTGTCATGTGTGTTATATATAAATTTGTGTTCTCTCTCTTTATTGAAGAGAATTGTTAAAGGTCTCAAAATCTGATAACTGGAACTACAAACCATTGGTAAGCATTTGTAAAATAGTACCTGTTCCGGCACAAAAAGCCCAAACAACTATATTGCATGGGACAAGTAGGAAGAATGCGGAAAGTATTTGATATTTCTGTTTTACCATATAACACCCGCTACCATATTGTTTCATAAATGTGATGGCATGATCAATTCCTTTCGTAATGTACTGTTTATTGTTGATTTGGAATTCCATCGTTACACCGAAGGAAATGTGATGATTTAGTCTGAAAGACCAATTTGTTTTCTTTTTACGAAATGATTTTGTACGAAAGGGCCTTGGAAAAGCGACCCACTGCCCATTTTTCTTGTATCTTTTCTTCAGTAATTGGGGCACTAGTTTGAGCTGATTTCAGATTATTACATACGTGTGTTTGCAATGTCCTCTTAAACCCACATAGAAACTCTTTTGGAAACCTAAGAACATGTATTCCTTTGTGGCAGGATCGAAATCGAGTATATAAATATAATTATATACCTGACAGGGCAGAAAGTTCCATATTTGTATCCTACATGATGCTGCTTGATAATATAGTGTGAAATTATTATCTGTCTGTCGAGAAAGAATTATCATACACGTTAGAGAATGTTTTAATTCGTTTCTTACCGATATCAAAACATGCGCATTCACAAATCTTTCCTTTTCATATGATTTAATTAATGACAAAAAGTGTTGTTTACTTATTGCGATATAGTACAAGTCTTAACAGACACGTACTTGAACTTATGGTTACTCGAAAATGATGGCTGAATTTGTTTACAATTATGAAGGGTACGCTGTGGACTGGTAAACTCTTCAATTCATCTACATAAAAAACCTATGAAATATTATCCTTTACTTATTTTATTTTGTTTGTTTTTGTCCTTGGGAACTAGAGACCTTCAGTGTATTTTGAAAATGATGATTATTTTGGCTCAATAGTATTAGCATCTTTCAAGCTGATTGAAAGTTGTAACTATTATTGTCAGTAATGGAATGCATCAATTACAAATGAGCATTCTGACCAGGTTTGCAATTACGATTTTAACAAAAATACGTTTATTTTATTTACATGGATAAAAAAAATAATCAGAGTTTGTTTTAAAAAATGAAATTTTGTGAATGAAATAAAATAATTACGTTTTCAATTGTCCGCAAAATATATTCATAGTTTTTAATATTATAGTTTTATATAATGGAAAAAAAAACAAGATGAAGACGATTACTACAACTAAGTTAAAATATATTTGAAATCATTATATTTAAATGCTACATTTACAATGCATATTTTATATATTGGAAAAAAGACAAGATGGAGATAATTACTACAATTACTCTAAAACATATTTTAAATCTTTATATTTAAATGCTACATATACAATGCATATTTCTATGTAAGATGAGTGACTCTTGTGTTTAACAGTATGCAAAAAATAACCCAAATGTTGAAAATAGGTGTTCTACTGTCCATAACAAATGGCTGTTCAGTTCTATGATATTATTGTCCAAGCCTTTTGAGCGAGATTTCCTTCAGAAGACTCTTCCTTTAGAAGTACAGAAATGAACAAATTGTTTTACAGAGATTAACAAAAAAACCTGTGTTTCTCAACTGCTACCTGTGTTTATTTAAAAAATTATTCTTACATTTTGAATGTTTTCATAATTTAATAGTCAAATTCACAACTATAATTAGGTGAGCAGATGTATTTATTTCCACTCCTATTTTGAGTATAATGACGTTCTAATGCGATATACAAATAGTAATATAGGTCACAGAATCTGTGTCGTTTATCATCAAAAGTAAACATTTTTATTAAAATCATTTAGTTGATTATTTTGGCGTGATTTAAGGCATAATTTAAGTCAATGTTATAAATCATCTGATTTAAATCCAATAATCCTGATTTTAACAAGACGTTTATTAGTGACAATGTGTTACATTCCAAAGTCTAATAATTATTTTGATCATACTATTCTGTTAGTATTTCTCATTTGTAGCAGACGGTTACCGAGAAAACAGTGGAAACATATAGAGAGTAAGAAGGCGGTCTGGATTAGTTTACCCTTCTCACCAATAGTGTAAGTTTTACTAATACTGATACTCTTAACAGTAGTAATATACGCGATTTGTGATGTTCATGTGAGATATCATGCCACCGCAGGTTCACATGTGATACTGTTAGAGGTGTCTACAAGATATCTTATGTTAAAATTGTCCAATGGTTTAATATTATGTGTCACTTGAGGTGTGTCTGAGAAATGCTTTGCTAAACTTGTTCATAGGGTAACATTTGGTGCAAAAGCTACGAAATACAATCCAACACACTTATTTTACAATCCAGCATTTAGTGTTGACCAGGACACAGTTCGCTATCTAACGAAAAGGGAAGGAGTGTTTACAGACACACCATACATACATACTATTATATATAATGTGTATTATAATACATGATTATAGATTTATTATGGTTATTTAGTTAATAATATTTTACATACTACATTTCTTATCAATCGTATGTTCGCACTTTAATGATGACTCATTCTAATAGTATATAGGACCATTCATTCCTTCCAAATTTGAGTCCAGATACACATTTTTATAATTTCATTCAAAAATTATTTAGATTTGTAACTGTAAAAGAATTACTGTGAACTCATTTAAAGACTTTTTGGGGATTATATCATAGTGAGTCTTCGATGCTGTTAATATATCACTACAACAAAGACCATCATTCAGAGTATCTTTGGAACTTATTCCGATAACTCGATACCCTAGGACTTGATAGAACATTTAAAACTATTCAGGACTTCATCATACTGTTTGTAAAATGTTTCACTTTATATTTTAGGAAAATATATAATATTTGCAACTTTACAAAACATATTGGTTGTTGCTATTTCTTTTTACTTATTTTAAGACCATAGAATCGTTGCAATGAATTCATACATACATACATACATACATACATACATACATACATACATACATACATACATACATACATACATACATACATACATACATACATACATACATACATACATACATACATGCCAGCCTACCTACCTACCTACCTACCTACCTACCTACCTACCTACATACATACATACATACATACATACATACATACATACATACATACATACATACATACATACATACATACATACATACATACATGCATGCATGCATGCATGCATGCATGCATGCATGCATGCCTACCTACCTACCTACCTCCCTCCCTACTTACCTACCTACCTACCTACCTACCTACCTACCTACCTACCTACCTACATACATACATACATACATACATACATACATACATACATACATACATACATACATACATACATACATACATACATACATACATACATGCCAGCCTACCTACCTACCTACCTACCTACTTACCTACCTACCTACCTACCTACCTACCTACCTACCTACCTACATACATACATACATACATACATACATACATACATGCATACATAGAAGTATTTATTTACATACTATGCCCACACATAAACATATTATAACATAAGGACAGGAGTGTTTATAATCATATGATAGCAACATACAAAACATGCTGTCATACACAAAAGAGAGTTGTATGGGGGTTTAAGTTTTTGTTTCTAAACAGACATACCCAAACATATAAACATTTGCAATAGTTTTGAGTAGAATCTCTCTTTTCTAGAGATCATGGTGGTTTTTAAAAAGAGATTCGGGGATTTTTAATGAAGTTCGACACATATAGCACGGATCACAGTTTCTGTCCGCAAACTTCGTCTCACTTTACGGTACATAGAATAAGACCTGCTGCATGCATCTTTGTCTTTCCAGATAAATCTAGATAATCTGTGTTAAGCCTTTTAATATTAAAGTTGTTTACTTCAAAATTACTAATTCCTATTTTAGCAGGCAAATTGAAATTAGTCTTTTTATTGTGTTCAGTTTTTAAGTTGAGAGGATTTCTTTGTCTAAATCATTAACTGGAATTACAAAGTGTTCAATCACTATTTTTGGATTATTGTAAATTCATTTAACGAGTTTTAGGTTATATCATATTGATACATCAGGACAAGTGGAATATTACCACAATCGATGCTATTGGCACATCAGCACATGAAAGGTTCGAATTCAATCGGAATACTATTGGAATGAATTCGGAACTCTATACATCTGGACATTTAGGATTATTTGGGATTTAATTCACAATACTTTCTTTTGTATTCAATGGGAATGAATTAATTCTTGAATTTTCGAAAACTTGATGGATTTTATTCTTTTCTGAAACTTAGTTTTAAAAATGTAGTCGTAACAGAAAATTGGATGCCTGTTCTGGATACTGATTACTCTAAAATATTTCAGAAAACTTAAATTTCTTTCACAATTTTCTTACTCCCAGATATTTTAATTTCACATATTGAGAAATCTATAATGAAACTAACAAGCTTTCACAATATCATCTAAAGTGGGGAACCTTTTTAAAATACTTCTGAAGAAGAAGTTATCTGCAATGTGTAACCTTTTGTACAAAATTGTATCTCTGCTGTTTGTAATTTTTGTTTGCGACTGTAACTTTTAATGATCGTCGTTAAACAAGATATAACATAGTTCACTTTTGTCCACCTTATAGATTATATTTTAAGATACTGAGCAATAAATAGGTGTTCACAAGTTAAATTCAACTTATATATTGAATTTCAAAACAACTTTGGAATAATTTCTCATTGGCTAATTAAGTCAGGTGGTTGAGTAATGTGATGAGAGTGATGTCGGGAGGTATTGAGAAATACGGGATTACTTTGTGAGGTATTGTCACGTAAACCATATTGCGAAATATAGTCGTAGTAGTATGTTGTGGGCCTATATACAGAGAGAAATGTACAATTAAATTCATTTCGAATTCAAAAGTTTTTATTCTTATTTATTATCTTAATATCAGTCTGCAGTTGTGTTTAATTTGTGTTTTAGTTTTAATTTGAGAGGAACTATTCATTTAAATATTTATTGGAATTACAATGTGCTGATATGATGATCTAGAGAAAAGCGGTATCTTGGGATAGTTTTGAATTCATTTAAAAGAATTTTGGACAATGACATTGTGATACATCAAGGATCGGAGATATTAATCTATATTAATATTATGTGTAGGCTCGAACAAAAAAGAAGAGAAAAAGTGAAGTCAACAAGTTTGTAAAATTTAAAAACAATAAAATTATTTATCTAAAAAAAACAATGAAAACATGGAAAATAGGACTTACGGATTGCGAAAATAATCCAAAACATTAATCCTAGAATTGAAATATATAAGTCCTATCACTAAACAGTTCTAACTGCATCCGGGTTCAAATCGCAATAAAGTTCCAATATTTAGGTTATCATGTCAGATTAAGTCGTTATATTAATGGCAACAATTCTTAGTCAAATTTTGTGAATCAATATTCCGGCTTTAGAATTCCAAATAATTTTCCACTGAATGTCTTTTTCCAAAACTTTGATGAAGAAGCACTTATTTTTTTCCAGAGAATATAATATATTATTAAGTAACAAATAACTAAAAATTGTCATCTTCAGAAAATACATCTCAGCTACTGAATGTATTTTTGACGACTAAACTAATTTAATACCAAATGACTGTTTTAAGGCTAATTTTAGATCACACAATATTTCACGGGATAAAATACGTGATTTCCAACTTGAATAGAAAAAAAATGAAATTTGTTACATAGCAAAAATGGCTGTAAGAAAGCACGCTAGAAATGAATAAAAAAATGTTTACAACATGGGTAACACATGGGCCGAAATGACCTTCGAAATAGTCAATCGCTATTACCCGATATTTACAAACTCCAGGAACCAGGGTGAGCTAAAAATAATGCTAATGCAATACCTTTTGCGTTCTATACAAACATAATTTACTGACAAATATCGAATCCCATAAAAATAATCATTGCAATAAAATTTAGTGAAACAAAAATAAAAAACGAATTCAAAACTAATACACAAGCAATTTAATTAAATATACGTAACAGTTCTTTCTTTTACTTACTTTGTGACCAGAAAGTCATAAAAGAATTTAGGGATTCATCTGAGAAAAATATTTCTAACAGTTGAAAACTATTAAAACTATTTTTGAAATTTCTATTCTCTTTGTATCGCAAATAGCCCTACTCACTGTTATATTTATTTTACATAGTGAAGCCAGCAAGTTTTTTCAATGTCATCTAAAGTAAATAACTTTATTTCAAATCCTACACAATAATGGTACAGTCCTTAAAATAAGATGAGTTTCTATAGCTTGACATGCATTTCTCTATTAAGAAAGATAAAGAATCATTGGTAAAACAAGAAGTAAAAGAAATTGGCCAATTATTTAGTGGAAAGGAATCTTTTTGCAAATAGTACCTTGAGTTTGATTATTCAACCTCAATATAAACAAATGAACCTGAATAAAAAAATCAGTGTGAAACAATTTCTGAAAATTTGAAATTGCCAAGAGAGCACTGGATTTTGTTATTACAAATATAATTATTGGCAAATTATTGAACACTTTATTGTCTGTAGAAGCTGAGTATGACGCGCTTTAGGAAGGTATCTTGAAGGATATGAGTTCTTACAGGAAGCAGCACATTGCACAGGTCTCTGAATTGTAACAAAGAAACTGGGACCGCTCCTGTGGCCTAGTGGTTAGAGCGTTTGCATCGGATATGAGAGGTCGTGGGTTCGATCCCCGGTCGAGTCATACCAAAAGAATTACAAAAATGGTACTAACAGCTGCCTCGCTTGACGCCCAGCATTAAGAGGTTAGTGTTAGGACTGGTCGGCCTGGTGTCAGGATAATGTGAATGGGTGGGACATTATGCTATATGGCTGCGGCATGATGCCCCACTGCTAGACATCAATATAAACTGACACAATGCAGACATCGTAGCGATATGACTGAAAATTTTTTAAAGCTACGCTAAAAATCATAATCACATCACATCACATCACAAAGAATCTGGTCAAGCCGATGTCGAATTTGCTAGAGCAAAGGCAGAACTATTTGATAGGTAGTGTTCATGTGAAAGGGCTAATTATGAGTATAATAGTCTAAAATCACTTATATTATTTGAGGAGTTTATGAATTTATATTCATAGTGACGTCACGACATAATTTGATGAACAACGTGTAGACACTGAAAACGTTGCCAGTACATCTGATAACTATTCTTTAAGAAACAAAATTTCCTTTGTCGATAAGTCTTCCTCTCTGCCCTGCCGGTTTTTGGTAGAAACAAAAAAAAAAAAAAAACAAAAACAAAAAAAAAAACAGTTTAGTCTCAAGCGAGCACTTCCAAATCTCAGTCTATCACAACTCTTAAGAATCAAACTTCTGATAAAATTAATTAGAAATTCCTATCTGTCCCTAAATACAGTTGTTGCAAGAAAATGGTATCATTATTTCCAATTGCTACAAAAACAAAAAAGCAGAATAAAGACAGAGCTATTCCAAATGCTCCTAGGCTTAGGATGTCAGCCACACGATCATATATTGATAGCAATTTATTTGTTAAATCAAACAAACCCCGGTCATACTTTGTTATGGAGAATTATGAAAAACTCTTATCGAAATGTTCTGTGTTACTTATCCATATTAAATATTAGGAGACACTTGAGAGTCTCTGAGTATTTTATTATCGGGTAAGTATCATTTCGCTGGGACATCATCATCAGATGAAAGTGTCCTTATTCCGGGAGAAGAGTGCCGCTTTGTTAATGTTTTCTCTCTTTGTGCAAATTTGTAATCAGATTTTACCTTAGGATCGGTGACAGATAAATAACTTCTTTATCCATCGACGGTATTCTCTTATCACTAGATGATGAGCTAGATGGCGGTAAAGTTGTGGCTAGTTAACTTGTAACTGACGAACCTTTTCTGAATCTGAAAGTCGATCCAATATAACATAAAGTTCCTGATTTATATCTATCTTGTTTAGTTACTAGAGCCATGCAAAAAGAGCTCTTGAGAATGATGTTCATCAGGAAAGGATTCCTTTAGCTGACAAATGTATTGGTCATTGTTTTGATGAAGTCAATTTTGCTCCTCGTATTGATCAATCAATAGATATTGATCCTATTTTGCCTCTCTCTCTCTCTCTCTCTCTCTCTCTCTCTCTCTCTCTCTCTCTCTCTCTCTCTCTCTAGGGGCCCCGAGTGGCCGAGTGGTCTAAAGCGCTGTCCGTTACGGATCACTGCCATCTCACCTCTGTCTGCGTGTGTTCGAGTCTAGGATTCGGCTAATGTAAATATGTGAGAAAGCTTGCCAGTAGCTTCTCGTGGGTCGGTGGTTCTTTCCGGTGATTTCCGGGTTTCTTCCTCCACCATTAATACTGGCCGCCATGAATAGCCTATCTTGTGCTGAAAAATGGCGTTAAGCCCAACAACAACAACTCTCTCTCTCTCTCTCTCTCTCTCTCTCTCTCTCTCTCTCTCTCTCTCTCTCTCTCTCTCTCTCTCTCTCTCTCTCTCTCTCTCTCTTAATTACAGTGAGACAAGAAAACCACTCGTTATCGAACACGTGCAGTATCCTGATGTCTCCTGTCAAATAGCATAAAAACACAATCAGAAGGTACACAAGTCTCATTTGCAACTTATTTCTGCGTTCAACGAGGCACTTAGCAGAATAATGCCAGTCCCTCACCAAAGACCAAGTAAGGGAACCAATGCTTGTTGACCACAATGTTTGCGTCCACAAGATTTAAAGAGGCAATTCTTTTGATGATTATTAAAATTATTACCGTAGTAAAGCCGTTGGCAAAATGTCATTATTTTACCCTTTTATCTTTCCACAATCTGTCCAAACTGATCAAATTGTATGTCAGGAATTTTCCAACCATTTATGCGTTATGCGTCAATAAATTACGTCCTCTGCCTGTCAACCTGAGAGTCAATAGACTTTAAAACTTTCATCTAACTTTGAAACATTTTTGATAATATCGGTTCGATACAGGAATATATTGGAAAGGGTTGTTCATTTGTTGTTGCACGATGTTTCGGAATCAGTTCAAGAGTCTTTAGGTTTAGTCCTTTAACTTTTGTTATTATTCCTGGGAGGCGAAAAGAGAAAAAATTTGCCTTAGAAATATGTTCAAATAATATATTCTTAGCGATAACCCTGTTAATCATTATGTTAATTTAGTTCTACCTGTCCCACAGAGTAAGAATTATCGGCTTGTATTGACTTTGATGCTACCAATATTCGAAATTCACATGTGTTGAATAATAAATATCAGAAATTTTCACATCTAACAGCCACAATGAGAACCAAAACAGATATTGCGTGATTATGATCTCTTGTTTCCATGTGCTGTAACACGAATACATAAGCTATACCGTGACGTCTTTTGAAGAAATGAATCCAATATTTGCTAAAGAATTATTTCATTCAATCAATGAAATGTGTTTTTTCTTTATCGTGTATTTCAGTGCTAAAAGCACCGGCTATAGAAAACTGAATAGTGCCACCAGAAAAATTCATTTATAATTCCAGGAATATATGACTGCAAACTGCTAAGTCAAGACAAGACTGTCCATCGAAGATAAGAGACATTGGTACAGAAAATGAGTACGTGACCGCAGTGTAAGAATTTCCAGTTTGGAGAGGATATTTTCATTTCAAGGATAGTTAGTGCAATAAATGATAGCGTCCTAGATAAAGTTTTTTTTTATCATTTTCAAATCTGATTTCGTTTTTCTTAAAAATTAAATATGATGTTATTTTCGTTGTGTAAGTGTTTTGCTCAGATGTTTGCAACAATTCTGCTTCATGAAACTTGCCAAGATATTATGCAGTTTAAACATTTACCCATACTATAGTTCTCTATATGGCTTACTAGCTATCTAGATATATTGAGAGTTATGCAGAATTACAGACGGACAAAGAAACAAAAATAGAGATTCATCCTTACTTTTATATACCCATAGCACTGTGGTACATGCGCACAAATGTACATACTATCATTCAAATTGGCGAATATAAATTTGTACCTACGTGTGTACATGCATTCATAAATAGAGATGTTCTGAATTAATGCAAACATACATATAAAAACGGTTAGATTTATTTGTTGTTGTTGTTGTTGTTGTTGTTGTAGGGTTTATTGTCATTTTTCAGCACAAGAAAACTATACATGGTGGCCAGTATAAATGGTGGCGGAAGAACCCGTGAAAATCCCAGAAAGAACTACCGACCCACGAGAAGCTACTGGCAAGCTTTCTCACATATCCACATACGAATCCAAGACTCTAACCCACGCAGACAGAAGTGATATGGCAGTGATCAGTAGCGGTGAGCGCTTTAGTCCACTAGGCCACTCGGGGCCCCTAGAAATATTTGTCGATGAATAGATGAATGGACGATGGATGCATGAAAAGATACGCCAACTTGCAAAAGCTATCATTTATAGCCGTAGATGTATCAATAGTTATACTAGTAGCAAAAAGATTGGTATGATTTAAAACACTATGTGAGCCACTTAATTACTCTATCAATGACTATTACACATACATTTGGATGCATCATCTTCATTGGTTGCCAATATACAACATTACTAAACTTGACAGTACAGTATGGAAACCGTCAGATGCAATGGAAGCTGTTTTATATTCGATATTTTCTACCTTATTTCCTTTTAACCAAAGGCATTAGTTATTATTAAAAGGATGACTAACTTCAGATTAGGTTAGAATGTCACAAATAATTATGCAACGCACAAACTACTTAGGGGACAACTGTATTAAGTACTGACACTTGAATATTGGATCCTTGATGTATGGATATATACTTCCTTATTTATTGAATTGTAACAAGTATAAACGGATGCTGCATAATTGTGTTTTAAAATAGATAATATACACTCAAATTCAAATCCTGTTGAATAACTTAAACAGATAAATATGGGTCGCGGATCTATAGCGCAGAATGTATGGCGGAAAATTAACGTTACATTGGTATCAGATCAAAGAAGCTGCGACGCTTTTGTCGTTTTGAGACAAGGCTTATCGAATTATATTTTCAAACATTTTGTTACGTATATATAATTTATTTTTTGTGCTTGACTTTTCACAGTGCTGATGGGGTGGGGGTAAAATAGCTATGGCATACTGACTTTGGCGTTTTTTATTGATATATATGTTCAACGTCTATCCTTGTTTACAAAATTTAGAATGTTCTGAAAAAGAGGGAACGAGAGAGAGAGAGAGAGAGAGAGAGAGAGAGAGAGAGAGAGAGAGAGAGAGAGAGAGAGAGAGAGAGAGAGAGAGAGAGAGAGAGAGAGAAACGGATTACAACTGGCTGGCAGAGAACATCCGTCCAACTTTATACACAAACTTCGGTTTTAATGTTACCAAAAATATAAGTTTATTACGCCTGTTTTAAACGAGGACGAACTTGAAATTATTAAATATATGGACGTATGTTCGCTGTATCCTTGTGTGTGCAAATATTGTCACTCTCAGCAGAACACCCACCATTCTTGACGGAATTATTGACGTGAAAAGCAATCATTAATACAATTGATTGATGAACCACAAAATCTTGTCTTTAAGGAAAGTTGTTTCCTTTGCGACGTAAATAAGACCAACCTTGTCATCACACCCATGAATAACGCACTTTGCCAGGAACGTGGGTCAGCGTGAAATTGGTTCTAATTAAAGTACAACGGACGTTCTTCCCCAAAGGCTGATCCTAGTGAATTATGAAGAAAGCCAGAGTTTGTACAGGCCGACAAATTTGGAAATGTCATCATTGTTGCCTACGTGACAGCCCACGCTCGCTTAAAAATTTTTGAACCCTTACACCAGTTAGGAGATTGTGTCAATTCTTTAACACAGACAGTTGCATCTACATCCATCGCCTTGATTATTCTCACCCTGAGATTTGAGGAAACGGCTTATGGGCCTGCGTGAACGAACAAACCCAAAACAATATTGTAAGTTTTGCTAGCAGCGTGTGTACGGTTGCCCGCTCACCAAATCGTCATTCGCCCTTTGGAAAACGGGTGTAATTTCTCAACCACTCCACCTTACCTTACAGACATGCTGATATTGCCCGGAATATAAATGGGAAGACACACCTAACCGACATTTGATTACAAAATGAAACTCAGAGCTAAGAAAAGATGAACCCTTTCATACAGACAAAAGCAAACTAGTGGTTCAAATTCAGTGATACACTCGAATACGATGTTGTGCCTTGCATCGATACAGTACCCAGCGCCAACATCGATTCATCAGCACGTTATGGGCTTTTCCCTACTAATACCACCATTACCACCATTGAATGTGATGCTGTACGTGTAAAAGCCCTATGGATATGAAAGGAATGCTGTTTATACCGTCCACCAGTCAATGGATTTGATGGTACACCACCCTCTAATAGAAATGCACGCGTCAAAAAAGAAACTCTATCCCCGTGTCTTTCCTGATACTATGTTCTTTTACAAGAACTGTTTCTTTTGAATTTTGGACGCCGTTTGGTGTGCATGTTAGTAATTACCCTTTTGGTATTTCATAGGTCAGCAGCTACCTTATGGACTAATTATGTAAAGTTCCTGCAAAAGCATATTGAACTTTTCAAGTTTATATTTAAACTGTATCTGGAAAGACATTATATCGATACTTCAACCTCTGCGTGAGGAAAATTTTGTGAATCTTTATTGGCTTCGAATACTTAGGAAGATGTGTGTGTAGATTTTGACCTAAACATCAGCTAGAGAGATATATGTGAATAGAAACGTGTTGGCTTCGATGCTTCGATGCAAGAAGTGGCTGAATATTGCCAAAGCCGTTTGTATTTGATCCCAGAAAATAAGTGGACTTGAAACGCTAAGTGAAATATGTGACATTTAAACTTTTGTTAGCCACAATGACAAAAGAACCCTCCACAGAGGAAAATCAAATTTAGGACAGAAGTACCGTCGTCGACATTGACACGAATAAAAAGCCATTCTTTGAAGAAAAATTCGAAATAGTGTAGAGAATCAAAGAACTAAATAGTGTGTCCCTAAAATTCTAGGACACCGTACATTCATCGACAATGTTGCTCAGTAACTTGTATGTATAGCTCTTTAACTCTGTGTAGCGTTGTAGCCATGTATTTAACCATTTGGCTCTTATGTATTTTGGTATATCAAGTTTCATTTTTGTACACTAAATAAATGTGTCCTGAAAATTAAAAAAATTCTTGTCTTATCCATGATATTTTCAAAATTTTGAACACCTTCGTAAGGCTACATCTTTCCTTTCTACCTTTACTTATGCTCTCAAAGTCATCGAGGAAAGGACAGAACGTCCAAGCTGGGATGCACTATATCTTCTGCATCCATTTAATGTATTGAGTGCTAGACCAAGTTATGCAGGAAAAGCGAATTTGTCAAACGTTTGATTAAACACAAAACCCATTTAATTGATCGTCAACCTTAATTCATCAAGTTGTGTTACAAAAGAAGGGCAATTGGCTTACAGCCTTCTTTAAAAATCAAAGAAAATCCATCGACTTTCTGGAAGGCATTTCTCGCAAAGACGATGGGACCGTTTCTGATACGAGTTAAATACATCTGGTCATCTTCCACGGCATGTAAGGAGACGACGAATAAGAAATTAAACTTTGGGTTACACGCAAAGGGCATCAGTGACATTTACATTGCCCAAAATATATTTCTATATAGTAAAAGCCATCTGTCAATCAGTCTCAATGCATCATTAAGTGGTCTTGTTTAAATGTCCCAGAGATAAATCTCAAGTGCAAGTCTTAGCCAAACAGTTAGGAACTTCTTGGCTGTTTTATGCGAACGACGTTGCCTCTCAAACACCTGATGAACATTTACTCTTCGATTTAAAACACACAACAATCTCTTATTTGAGATTTTGTATCCATATTTTTCACGACTAATGCCAAGACGAAGGGCCCATAGTTTACGAGTCCATGTAGGGTTAAAAAAGATTATAAACTACTGATACAGCGTCTGTCTCAAATATCGTCAATATGACTTCCTTTCAACCTTATCCTCCACCCATGATGATTCATGCCTTATACAGCATCAAATCAAACGCTTTTCTGACAAATATAAACTGGTCTTGAGACAAATGGCAGATCTCAGAATCCATACTTAATCAAAGAGTAAATCATTTTAAAATCTGTAGATATCAGCTTTCTATGAGGTATCATCATTCGATCCCTTTTATAATGCGGTCCCAATGTTTCAGCCGCCAACTCCAAGAAAATAAGTTTTTCCACAAAGACAACCCATGTAGAAAAGAACAGGCACGACCAGGTCACATCGAGAGAAAAGAAACATCCCAAGATAAGACAAGCCTCAAGAAAACAGCATCTACCAGAAAGAGATGCCGTGTAGTTGAGAAGCAACCCTTCTACCCTAAACTACGAACCTAAGTGACTGTGTCTCCAACAGCTTTTTCCTCTTTGCCGTTGTTCATGATGCCAGCCAAACTCATTTGACGAAAAATGGGAACCCATTTCTAACAGAAAATCTTTTCCGGCGATGACCTATTCTTCTTTAACGTCAGCGCCTCTAGCCATAAAAATTTCCTTCATTTCCTTCCCGAAAACCAAAATCCAAGAGAGATCGGGAGTGTTACAAAGTTTACTACATTAATCCAAGCAAGAACTGTCATGATTTGGTAGAAGAAAAAAAAAACGTTTCAGTCGATTCACTTCAGTGTTTTTGTTCTTGAAAGAAAAACATGTTCCCCAAAATAAGTGCACAAAACCAATACTCTCGTGCCGAGAAAAGAAATAAAATGACTGCCTCCTCGTTTTGCTAAACATTGAGTCGTGTTATCGGTACTGTCGAAAAGGCATCCACTCATGCAAAACCAACTGAAAGAGTCCCGAGAAAAACATCGATAACGTGCGTAAACATTGTTTGATTGCCTTGAAAGTAACGGTACCTTTGTCCAAGCTCGAGAAATAATCCCTAGGAAAATGTTCTTAGTCAAATCGTCAAAAATAAAATAGCCACTAGTCAAAAGAAAAAGATGGTGCAGCGCATAAGAGTTTTGCCCATGCTGATAGGACCCAGGCTCTAATCAGTGGCGGCTTCATTGGTTGAAGGACGTATTGATCAAATTAAAGGATGCACTAAGAACTAAGTAGGAAGCACAAGATGACAAGGACCCATTTTCTGGAAAGACCATATAAGTGTACTTTGCAATCATATGGAAGGACGTAAGCTGACTCTTGTGCCCTACAAACGATGGATTGAATTTCATCGTTGGCAATAACAACAGATTCCCCCTTTTCCCATCCCCAATCCTAATCCGACCGATATATCACAGTTATAACACGAATCCCAATCGTTGATGGATCGCACCGATTTGTTGACAGAAACGGAAAAATCCAAGCCAAGAACAGCCAAGTTTTGACATGTGTTTCACCAGAAAGCTTTCGACTAAATAGCTAAACCGACTCTGAAAGATTTCAAAGCCATAATGATAAGTCAATCACAACGACCCCCAGCAACCATGACAAATGCTGCCAGACAGATGACAGAGTAAGAAGACGCACGATAAGTCTTTCAAACACCGTCGATTCCCATTCCTAATGAGATTACAGCGTCCTTGTTGATGTTGGCCCTTTCCACCAATCCTCAAAGGGAGGAACTCAAAGCTTGGGTTGAAGAGATAATGTTAAGTCCCTTCTTTGACAAAAGTCATAAAGAAAGGAGGGAAGCTAGAAGTGAAAAAAAGCAACGAAAGAGACTCCTTTGCAACTACCATCACCACCACCACCACCCTCGGTTCCTACTCTTGTGGCATGTTGGACACGTCAAGCTGTTTCCAAACTCCAAGAAACCAATAGTAACATTGGTTAACAGTGGGTGACCTATTGAAGATAGTCTTGATTAAAAATTATTTCAGCCAGCATTTACTACAATACATTGTATCATGCTGCCACAAACTAAACGATAAGAGCACTTTTACCTCAAATGCAACGATAGTTGAAAGAACAAGCCACGAACACGTTACACAAACTTATTGGACGAAAATATACAAACGAGTGCATCGATCGTCACTGGCTAGCCGACTTAGCCGATATTTCTCATGTGGCCTCCTACAATCGCAGTTATACGCAGTTATAGTTTTGTGTCTTCGACGTCTTTTCCAAATATGCCGGTGTAGTGTCTTTGACTTCCAAATCGAGCTCTGAATTATTGAAAGCCTTACAACTAGTGTTGAATCGAAGCAGTCGTCACCCTCTCCGATGACAAACAAATGCACCGAATTTCTGAACCAAACTTTCCAAAAAGAATTGAGGAAAAATACATTTTCTTCACCACCGAGAATCTGGAAACCAAAGACAGCAGTGAGGAACGTTTTCAACGCACTTTAAAAGAACGTATATATATATATATATATATATATATATATATATATATATATATATATATATATATATATATATATATATATATATATAGATGCAATAAACTGACGACGAACAGTACGAAACTAGTAACTAACTAGCCTAAGCGCTTTCGACTCCCAATGAGTCTTTTTCAAAGGCAAATACAAAACATAGTTACGACAAACAAATAAACACAAAAACGTTGCGTTTGTAAACCTCTACATTTCTATCTTCACATGTAGAGGTTTACAAACGCAACGTTTTTGTGTTTATTTGTTTGTCGTAACTATGTTTTGTATTTGCCTTTGAAAAAGACTCATTAAGAGTCGAAAGCGCTTAGGCTAGTTAGTTACTAGTTTCGTACTGTTCGTCGTCAGTTTATTGCATCTATTTTAATTAATCCCTGACAGACGTGATCCCTTGGTGGATCCAGTACGCTTGAGAGGGTTGTTATTCGCCATATGATTTGTATTCTTTATATATATATATATATATATATATATATATATATATATATATATATATATATATATATATATATATATATATATATATATATATATATATATATATATATATATATATATATATATATATAAATATTTTACACATCAACATCTTCAAGTACATCGACATCTTACCTCGCCTGGTCAAAGCGTACAATCAATTTTGCAATTGGAGCATCAGATGCGCCCCAGAAGAGGTTACTCCTGACAACGAAGTGATGTGTTTGAGTGACGTTTTTGTACTTTCCCTACTGGCCCAAAGAAACGTTGATTGGGTGCGCATTGGAAAAATCAAAAGCACATTCGACAGAGATTATTTATCGAACTAGACCATCGAATTGTTTCGTATTTCTGGACGAGTGCGTGGCCATCATGATCCTGTTTATAAATTGAAAAACATAAACGGCAAAGTGTTAAAAGGAACTTTCTTCTTGCCCGAGTTACAAGAATGACCAAAAAAGAAGACATGTACGACATGGAAGGGTCTCACTAAACAAAACAAGACACCCCAAGAACACCCCAATATTATATATAATCACATCAAAACTCTCAAAATCTCATCAGATTGCGAGAAGAAAAAAAACACGCATGGACAATCAATGATTGACAGTATTTGTTGAAGGACCCATTTCCGATAATCTGCGGTAAAGAACTCTGTTACATAAACTCTCGTTAATTTTATATTTTTGATAACAATATCGTCGTTAAATAGCAATGCGCTGTACTTCCCTCGTTTATTTTGTGATAAGTTGTTCATATACTAATATACATAGTTTCATTTTGAATAGTCTATCGAAAATTTTAAGAAATTGTTTCGAATGCATGACGAACGGTTGTTACAAACTCCACCGGAGTGATTTCCATTTATTTTACTTTACTATGTAAATTACATGATATATCGTATGTACTTTATCTAAACTGTTTGAATATGTGGATTATTTAATTGATATTACGTGTAAAAATGGTTTCAACATTACAACTAGATTCGCGGGAAATATGTGATAGAACCAAGATGTCAGATAAATTTCTTGATGTTAAGTTTGATCGAACCATCTATAATTTGTCAGATGTTGTTTATTTTGAAGAAAAAAATTCTCGTCATTTCCATATTAAACACACCACAAACCATTTTGTCCCATCCCTTTTAGCATTGCTCTTTTTGTTTCTATTGATTCGTTGTTTGCTCTCATTATCAATATAAGTACATATTTCTTAGCGTTAGAGTCATGGTTATTGCAATACCCCATAAACATAGAACGCCTGCCTTATGTTTACCACATCCTTATTAGAATTTTATAACAAGTCTTATCTTGTTGAGAACCCAGACTGTTCTAGAATGGAAAATCACATTAAGTCATAGTATTTTCAATGAATAACAGCATCGATATAAAAAAATCACATTGCAAGTAAACAGAATAACAATAGATTGACCAGGTTTAAATAATTGAATGAGTCCTCCATTTTGCCGTCGTTCAAATCCACAAACATCGCCTTTTTATTAGTTTTATTCAGTAATGACTAATATGGCTGACACAATTACAAATGTTTAACAATTCCAAGCAACTAGATATTCGGCGATCTTTCAAAAATAGGCTAAAAGCATTTAAAATGAAGTTAATTTCAACTATTGTTGGCTGCTATTGGTCGTTATATTGTACCATAATAAAATGTATGCAATAAATAACTCTTGTTTCGGATACAAAATGACCATGGCATTGCGTACGAAACGTTCTTGGTTTGGATACGAAAGGACTCGTTTGGATACGAAACGATTTGGGTACGGAACGACTTGGGTACGGAATGACCTGCTTCGGTCTTTTCTTCATTTATATAACCATAAATACACTAATCAACCCTTCACCACTTTGCTTCTCTTCTTGTGATGTCACAGTATAAGTGACTGTCGCAATAGCGAATTTAAAGGACATGTTTTAAAAATGTTTGCCGCCTCGAGGTATATATCAATAGATGACGGCATCTCCGACAGTGTGTGTGTGTGTGTGTGTGTGTGTGTGTGTGTGTGTGTGTGTGTGTGTGTGTGTGTGTAAAACGGGAATATGTCCCTGGGCCCAGGCCAAACAATATTTTTCAATTTTATAAACGAAAAGTTTTGTTTGAACAAGAACTAGGAGAGGCTAGGGTATTTCTTACCGTAGAACCCGTGATCGCTTTCTAAGGCTCTGGATTCCGCAGTACATCTCTTACAATTGAATTAGCCTCGATTACTTTTTCGCAAATATCTTTTATATCATCGCATGATACGTATTACACAAATGCTGGTCGAAAACTGAATTCTTTAAAAGGGTTATTAGAAGGTGCAATGCTATATTGTCTAAAGATGTCTTAACTAATGCAGATGACGAAAGGCAAAGGTGTAGTCTAAATCTAATTATAAAGGTTATTTTTGTATTAGTACCGTCAGAGTTCCTCTAAAACGTGAAATCGTTTTAAAACCACGACTAATTTTGCCTCCACTCCCCAACACGCTTATTCGGCGGAAATTATGGGATGATTCGTCCCAAAATAAAGGCTGATTAAAATTAGTAAGTAAATCAATGAGACAGATATAACTGGTCGGAAAAATGGAATTTGAAAGTGATGATCAGAAGGACACAACAAAGGCACATGTATTCCCCTCAGCTACACGCTATATTTGCACGAAACATCTGAAAGATAATGTGAGGCACTACCTTCAAAATAAAATTGAGGTGGAAAAGGGTGAACGTGATAAAATAATGGCCCAAATATTTGGTACCGGTTGCATCACAGACGCAAAAAATTACAATCAATTTTGAAAGACGATCTGAACATCTGGAAACAATTATCAACGAACAGCATCCAAAATTTGCCCCATACATTACCAACATGAAATAGCCGCAGAAATAACGAACGCGTGAATTGGACTGATAACAACGCAGGGTACATCCATAACATTTTAAAACGTACATTGGAAGCCAAAACACGCGCAAGATATAATGCATAAACTTTTCAGCGTGACACACCTCCATTTCATAGATTATAGAAGCACTCTGCAAGGCAGTGGGAATTATTAGCTAACAAAAGAAGAACATAATTACCATATACACGACAGCGACTGGAGGTGCAAATCCGAAAAACATACGACAGAGATTTTCGCAAAATTCCTCAAGGACATTAGACGTACGGAAAAATCAAAGTATATTAAATCACAAGATGGAAAATATACCCTAATTAATAAGGCTAGAGCTCATGGAAGAAGACCTGTCAATGAGAGGACCAATAAACGCTAAACACTTGCTAACAAATGAATAATTAAATTGTTTCTGCTCTATGTTAATAATTGAGAAAATAAAGGTAAGGACGAATAATTAAATTGTTAATGAGATAAATTAATAATTTTATATACAATAAATCTGCCATTTTGTTGAACTTATTTGACCATTTATTTATGGTGTGCTACTTATTGATAAATGTTGATAAATATTCACGTCACTATACACGAACAAGCTTTTCGTCAATACGGGTGTTATTTCCCTGGTCAACTCCTAAAGCCCACTACTTTTCATTTTACACACACACACACACACACACACACACACACACACACACACACACACACACACACAAATCGCTAAATATTCGCAGTCTTTGTTTTTTGTTTGATTTTTGCTGTTGTTTAAATTTAAACTATTTTTGAAGTGTCTTGGGGTGCCTGCAGTGTCTTGGGGTGTTTAGTGAGACCACGGCATGGAAAGCATTCTCATCGAAAAACCTGTAAATTCGGCAAACGTCTTAGTAAAAAGGCGTTGGAAAGGAAATCCCCCGAGTTTTGATTCTTAGATAGAACCTTCGCTAGTCATCGACAATATAAGAAGTGATTTTCATGCCGTTCAACACAACAGTAGCAGGGACAGTTGATTTTACATGTTCTCTTCAGGATCTACAGTAGCAACTCGTTTATGTTGCAGTGAACGTATGACTAAAATGCAAAATAGTCTTTTTCCGTTAAATCTTTGCTGCGTATTGTGTTTTCGGAGTTGTCATTACCGATTTGAGTTTGCAACAAGGAAACAAACAATTCTAGAACATTTTACCAACAGCTGCATCAGTTACCTTCTATCTAATCCTTTCCTGAAATATTTCAGTCACAACGGGAGCCTTGTGGCCAACGCCGGTCACCCCCAAAACAGATGCAGCAACAACTCTTTTTTCTTAACTCTTTTGACCTCGAGTGACTCCTCGGAAAGTAGAACCCTCGAATTATGAATAACCAATTTACGTACCTTTACCCAGTGACAGTTCTATGGATGTATTTCCCAACAATACATTGTCCTCTTTCATGACCAAATTACCCACAAGCCATCCATTTTGGTAGAAATCATTCATCCCATGCAAATTCTAAATATCACCGAAAATTAAAACATTTCCTTGGTCGACATCCTGAACTAACAAGTGCAAGAACAGTTGGAGACATGTGATATGATGGTGAAAGAATTCAGAAGTTCTTCGGCAACCAATCTTCAAGAATTGTCTACCTACACAATTAAAATTCCTGTCTGGTATTATTTTGACACTTTGACAGTTTATCAAAGCCCTGACCAAACATACTAAACTTGTCCAGATCGAGTACCATAACATTTCTCACTGTCTGGCCGTCTATTTTTCGGATGAGAAAACTGTTCCGAGTTTTATGTTATTTTTGGTGGAGTCACCATCAAGGGTCCCAAGACAGTCATCAAAAGCAGCATGGGAATTTTCAAGGATATTATATAACCTATCCAGTTAAATGAAGGATTGAATTTGATGTATGTTTAATCCGATGGGAGCATAACGTGCTGGAAACACAGCTGCACCTTTACTGCGAGTCATTCCTTTCAAAGTGGATTCTGCCAATGCTGCTTATAACAATGGTGGAAAGAAATATCACGTTCTGAGTGAATTTCTAAATCTTCACTGTTTACCTACCAGTATGCAATATTTCGACATTGTTAATATTGGTATACAACAAAAAGTGGAACAAAATATTCCATTATAGAAAGGAAAAGTCATGGTGAAACTACATTTTCGAAAAGAATTCTCTAGTGATTTGTAATTTTTTGTATCATGTGTATCAAGGATTCGCTCGACAACGAAGACATGGTTTAGGAGATATACTGAAATCCATGTTTCATTTAGTACCTCCCGTATTAAAACTGATGGTGACTCGAGGATTGAACGCGTTGAAAGATGCTGCTCTGATGCAAGGACAAGAATTTTTCCAAAATGTCATCATCGATAAAAAAACCACAAACAAGTCTCCTTGTCTGCAGGCAAAAATGAGTTGAGTAAAACAAGAAGATATCTTGGCTAGCAAAGAGACTCCTGTAAATGCGTTGCACGCCACAGTAAGGACAAGGCCGAAAGCGATGCCGAGTCCAGTCCATAACTCAAACACGTTGTGATAAAGACTAAGAAAAGAAGAACCGTCAGAGAATTAGACGTAAATGATTACTAAACAGAAATTGATACACCGAGATTCTTGCGAATGTTCAAAATAAAAACTGGCCGTCTTTGCTACGCAGCTCACCATAACGACGATGCAAGATTCCAAATGATAAGAACTTCATCCCACCTCATCTCTGACAGCCTCAGCCCCCTTTAAAATCTAAAATCAAAACGAAAACCGAATAAAAGTTACTTGTACCTGAAAATCAGAGTACTGAAAAGAGAAAATAGTGTCCCATGTGTGAATGACAGAGCAGCTCTCGTCAACAATTTCAGGCAATTTGTGAGCTTTTGAATTCACTCCTGACCAAGGTAGCGGCAAGGGACGTTTCCACTCTATAAAATCCGGCCAACTTCGTATAGAACTTCAGTTTGCAGAAGTTCTTCCTAACACAGAGAACGTCATCATGTATGCAGAATTTCACAATATCCGGGAAATAAACAGCTTGAGAGAAGATGAGCCAAGTAGAAATATTGGAATGGTATCTAGATGGCTCTTGGGTCTCATCTTTGAAGAGAATGTGTTGCTAGTCATCCCGTCCACTGACTTCTATGCAACATTGTCAGTCAAAACAAGACAATAAGGAAGGCAACCAATGACCTTGCCTGTAACAACCTTAGAAAATAACCTAAGGCCTCACGAAAAAACTACCTATGAGCAAGGAGCTGTTCTGGTCGATTATATCTATGACCAAATAGAACAATAGAGTATGGATGTTTACCTTGAAGATGCTGAACATTCATATAAATATACAGATGACTTAAGTATAGTGCTGTAAAATGAAAATAAAAAAGGCACTCATTCTCTTCAAGCATACTGCTCTAGCCTCTGATTTCATAATCAACAAACAAAAAGAATAGTTGCCAAGTAATATGGGACATCAAAATACACCTCTCAGTGTCTCTACTGTTAATCACTGAACAATACAACCAATGCCAAACAGGCTTGGGAAAAAAATAAAGGTAAAGCAATGCATGTTGTTAGAACCCTGTAGTTTAATTATGTCTGTTATGGAATGAATTCTGCATAAATCTTTTTTTTTTCATTTTTGTATCATTAAATGTAGTTATTATTATTACTATTATTAATATTATTATTGTTATTATTATTATTTTAGCATGGGTCTAACATTTTGGTAGAAACATCGTGTTTACTGAAATCGTAAATGTGACTCATGTACGCACAAGCTATGTATGATAGTAAATTTGTTGCAAGTAAACATTCATTTGTTCAGGCTTTTCTGATGTTCAGATGTATTGCAAAATCACACATGTCCTTCGTGCATGTGTACATGAAACAATGTATTAGTTTCTTTTATATGCTTAGTATCTGTAAGAAAGTTCAGTCATAGCCGTAAGTGCAGTTCAGTTTTCAACATCCTAGAGAGTCACATAGCTTCTATTATCATTAAAAAAGATATTTTTGTGCTGGAAGAAGTTGTCTGTTCATATGTCTATGTAGAATAACACTGTTTTGTTAGTGGAGATAATTGTACTTCGTCTACTTTCTAAATGATAATTATTTTCCCTGGAGAACAACACTACTGGTTTGGACAAAGACATTGTGCGGAAATTACTTCTAAATTGGAAAAGAACAATACAAATTATGCTTCTCTTTGAAAATTCTGGATTTTTTGTTTTAGTCTGATGTTGTCATCCACCATCATGTACCGGAACCGAGTTTCAGACTGTATCAATTTATAACTGTTCACAGGACTTACATGTTTTCATAACTTTTGAAAAAATTTTGGGATCTCCTTCCTAAGTCTTGACACTTGTTTCATATATTTACCTTTACTACATGTTTTCTAGATATATAAATTATTTTTGTTAAAATTTACAAAGCTTGTTGTCTTCACTCATTCTTTGTGTTACTCTGAATGAGTCAATATGTAAAACGTGTCATCAAAATTCCTTAGAGCAGTCACGAATAAGAAAAGCAGACCATCTTGCCAAACATTGTGCAGCAATAGCAACCACATTACACAATTTGAGAACCATCAGATAAACCTTGAAACCAGATACTACTTTTTGTTCACAGAACAATCAATAGTAACGAAGCGCAACTACAATTTCTCGATATAAGAGTGGAGAAAAGCAGTTAACAGAAAGTAAACAACCTCTCCCTGAGATGACTTTTTGGGATACAAAATATATAAGAACTTGCAAGAAAAATGGAGAATATAATGCTGGACTTAAATAACATGATTTGGAACACTTAAAGCATACCACATAAATAGTAAGAGAAGGTCTGGTTATCTTTTGATTGCAGTTTGAAGTCATTTGACCACCATGGTACAGGGAGTTTGGTTCCCCATTATATTGTTCTAGGGATACCCATTACCACTGCATTTATGACACTTAGTGGTCTTAAAACTACTCAGTTTATTATATTTTAGCATGGACTTATGTAAACATGCTAATAATGAATGCATTTTATATACTCAGTACACACGTGCTCTAACTCAGTTATATCCTTCCCATTATTAAGATTAAATTTATTTTTTTTTTTAGGCTCTTTATTAAATGATGAAACTGCATTTTGATTACCAGTCTTCAAAGAGTAGACTTACTGTCCTTGATTACCACATGCCACTGTCTTTATTAGTCAAATAAGAGGTCACACTACATGAATATATACCAAGATCGATAACAACTTTGTAACAAGAGCAAGAGTACCATAAAGTGGTCAACACTCAACAGCCCAAACAGAATTCACTGGAATTCATGATAACTCTGGGTTTTTCTTGTTCTTGTACTCGTCTGAAATTGCAGAGTATTCAAACATCTGAAATTAGTGATAAATTCCACATAACAAATTTGGTTAAAAAAAATAAAATCTTGGATGTCTGAGCTAACTTGTTCACAAGAGGCATGTAAGTGCAGCATAAACTCCTTTATCAATGCTTATGAGACTGAACCTGATATCATGGATAGAAAATTACTGAACATGTATCAAACATTTTCAAGAAAAGCCCAAAATACAAAGCTGGGTAATATCTATAATTAATTTTTTTAAATGTTATATAAGTGGCATCTTTGAAAGTAACCATCAGATATATTCAGAAATTGTTTTTACTTTAAAATTCATTCATTCTTGTTTGTGTTTTCATATTCATGCATTAGAAATTTCTGTAATGACCAAAAAAGTATAATGAGATAATCTAATGATGCAAATACAAATTTTAATTTGTCTATGCTGACTTTGTTTAGCGATCTTGCTAAGACACTTCTCAGGATGGGCATAAAGACAAATGGATAGACAGAGAAACAAATCAAGATGCCTCTGCTGCAGGCAGTTGTGGTGTAATAAAAATACTGCCTCTAGAATGGTAACAGACAATAATAATGTCTCATTAATATACACAGAATAATCTAAATAATAACAATAATAATACATGTAATAATAATAATAAGTAGAACAACAACAACAACAACAACAACAATAATAATAATAATAATAATAATAATAATAATAATAATAAGTAGAACAATAATAATAATAACAATAATAAAAATAAGTAGAAGAATAAAAATAATACTTTATTTATAGGCATGATATAGGATGACCATTTAGAACTATGTAGCATTTAGTCAAGGAAAGATTATAACAATGTAAATCATACAAATGATATTAGTAATTACTATTTAGTTCAGCATGTCTTTAATAATATCACAACTAAATTGTATTATACTCTCAATAACATAATATCCTTTTCCTAATACTGTAATGTTGTCTGTATGCTTTACAGGCAGTGGAAGCTTGTTCCACACTACTGTACAAGAGTATTGAAACTTTTCCTGCTTTCCATGGAATGGGTTCATGATGGTTTCCATGTGATACTCAGCCCAAATTTTTTATTTGACTGTGTGGATGCCCATAATCAAACCAAAAAGGGATCTTATGATCTTACTTAATATTATCAAATTCTGTTAAAGTATACACTTTCCAGAGTGCTAACAAACTAGACCAATTACATCCTTTGTACCCTTATTAACATTTAAAGAAAGACTACTGTAATAATCAAACTCATCTGAGACATTTATGATACAGTATAAGCCAATAATGAAGTAAGGTCCGAGCATCTTCACAAATTTAGTCCTAGCAAGTTTAGCTCACTCTAGAAGTTTTTTTTTTTTTCATTTAAAGAGCTTGTGTTTTCTATCATACAATTTATACATGAGCTTGATTTGATAAGTCCATATACAAAAGTTTCAAAGATCTGCTTCTAAGGTAACATGAATGATATACAATACATGATGGACAAATAATGCATTAAAATACTGTATGCCTAGGACAATTTAAAAATAGAAGAAAAAACACCTCAGGAACTAACTTAATTTGATCAATACCTTCCAACCCTAATTAAGCTTTGGAACCCAGAAAATTTAAACAATTTCTCAAAACATCTTAAGCAGTAAAATGATAAGAGTAGCATATATGAGCAAATATTATTGGTATGCAAACTATTTATGTAAATAATAGTTAAAATCTCATCCTCACAGAACACTTTTAAACAATTTTACAAAAGAAACACTTTAAAAACACCTGTACAAAATTAATTACATTCCATTAATAATGTTAAAGCAATTACTGTATACTCTACACGTTTGTAAATTCTGGCTCTTTGGTTGGACAGGTCACTTGTATTTGAAATAAGTAAATTTTCAATGTTGTTCTATTCCAGACTCAGCAAATGTGGGCAAGTGAGAAAGCCTGCCAGTAGCTTCTTGTGGATCGGTGGTTCTTCCCTGGGTTTTCCAGTGTTCTTCCTCCACCATTAATTCTGGCCGCCATGTATAGCCTTTCTTGTGCTGAAAAATGGCGTTAAACCCTACAACAACATGTTCTGAATATACCCATACCTATACCGAGCACCACACCCTTAGCTCATAATGAAGAAGAGTCTATGGGAAATCAAAACACATAATTCTTTTGAAAGTAGTGAGCAAAATGGCTGCCAACATGCACATTTTCTGATGTTCAGCACAATATACATTTATTACCCTTGTTTGGGAAAGACATGAAGATTTTTCACCCAGACAAGTCATGTTACACATGGGCAAAATCAAAGTGCAATATGACTTGTTACAGGAAAGCCAATCCATCAAAACCCACATACCAGGTTGTAAAAAGAAAATTATGAATTTTCAATAGAATAAAAAAGGGCAAGTGTAACAACAAAAAAAAAATTTTTCACTATGTGCATCTTCAGATAAATATTTTTTTTTACAAAGTCCCATGTTAATCTATCAAACATGTGGGACTAACTGCACTAATGAGAACACATCATGCACTACATTGGGGCAAATTGGCAATGACTAAATGCACTAATGAGAATGCATCATGCACTATTTTGGGGGCAAATGGGCAATGACTAATGAGAACACATCATGCACTACATTGGGGCAAATTGGCAATGACTAACTGCACTAATGAGAATGCATCATGCACTATTTTAGGGGCAAATGGGCAATGACTAATGAGAACACATCATGCACTACATTGGGGCAAATTGGCAATGACTAAATGCACTAATATGAATATCATGCACTACATTGGGGCAAATGTGCAATGACTAACTGCACTAATGAGAAAGCACCATGCACTACATTGGGGCAAATGTGCAATGACAAAATGCACTAATGAGAATGCATCATGCACTACATTGGGGCAAATTGGCAATGACTAACTGCACTAATAAGAAAGCACCATGCACTACATTGGGGCAAATTGGCAATGACTAACTGCACTAATGAGAATGCATCATGCACTACATTGGGGCAAATTGGCAATGACTAACTGCACTAATATGAATATCATGCACTACATTGGGGCAAATGTGCAATGACTAACTGCACTAATGAGAATGCATCATGCACTACATTGGGGCAAATTGGCAATGACTAACTGCACTAATAAGAAAGCACCATGCACTACATTGGGGCAAATGTGCAATGACTAACTGCACTAATGAGAACACATCATGCACTACATTGGAGCAAATTGGCAATGACTAACTGCACTAATGAGAACACATCATGCACTACATTGGGGCAAATGTGCAATGACTAACTGCACTAATGAGAATGCATCATGCACTACATTGGGGCAAATTGGCAATGACTAACTGCACTAATGAGAAAGCACCATGCACTACATTGGGGCAAATTGGCAATGACTAACTGCACTAATGAGAATGCATCATGCACTATTTTGGGGGCAAATGGGCAATGACTAATGAGAACACATCATGCACTACATTGGGGCAAATTGGCAATGACTAACTGTACTAATGAGAATGCACCATGCACTACATTGGGGCAAATTGGCAATGACTAACTGCACTAATGAGAATGCATCATGCACTATTTTGGGGGCAAATGGGCAATGACTAATGAGAACACATCCTGCACTACATTGGGGCAAATTGGCAATGACTAACTGCACTAATGAGAATGCATCATGCACTATTTTGGGGGCAAATGGGCAATGACTAATGAGAACACATCATGCACTACATTGGGGCAAATTGGCAATGACTAACTGCACTAATGAGAATGCATCATGCACTACATTGTGCTAATTGGACAATGATAAAAATTACAGGAGGAAAGTAATCTGTCAATATAAACTTTTTCAAGCAATGCCCATTATACTAAGGTTCATGGTCATCCCTCAAAAACTCAGGACTAGTTGCACTAAGAAGATTGCATTATACCCTGCTGGAAGGATAAACTCTCCAACAAAACTTGCATGAGCAAAGTGACTTGTCAGCTTGAGGTGATTACCATACTATTTTTCAAGTTCAAGTCAGTCCATCAAAAATATTAAGACTAGTTGTGCTAATGAGATTACATGATGGATGAAATAATGGATGGATGGACAAGAGGTTTACTATATCCATATATATATATATACACCTAAACCTCCAAAGAGAGGGGTATAAGAACCAATAATAGTTATAAACACTAGTAAAAAGCTAATCCTGGACTATGTGAAAATGTTTTCTACTGGCTATAATTAACAAACATGTTTACTGACACAAACATTTTGATAATTTAGGCTAAACAAATTAAGATTATTATTTATACTTTATCAGTATCTCTAAGAGACTCCACTGCAAAAAATATGAAACTTTCACATGATGCACAGGGTTTACAAGTATAATGGCTAAAACAAATGGAAGCCAAATACAGATAAACAGATTTATATGCTACTTAGCAAAGTGTTTTACATATTCTACTTTCAGGATAATCATTTTAAGACAATAGTCTGGATAATCAATTCAAGACAATGTTTTGAGTTTTGAACTGAGTAAGGCTGTGCCTTGGTAAAGCTGAATGATGTAGCAATAATAAAGACATGAAACCCTTTCCCTAAATTTTGGTCTAACATCATAAGTCTTTATTTATTATGTAAAAATTATAAACATATCTACAAACAAGCAATGTTGATGTGGCAAGGAATGTTATCAAAAATTCCAATAAAATTTACTGTAAATTATGTTAATTTTAGAACACCAAAAAGAACTATTAAACAGGCAGTTATCATATTGGTAATGAGTATGGAAAAGAATAATGAATACACATATATCACTTCATATACAGATAACAGTTATTAGATTAGCCACTAAGAAAAGTTTCAGAGTTGAACTATCAACTAGGGTAAATTAAATCAAGAAAAAAACCTAATTTTGTACAAAATGTTAATTATTACAATTTGGAATAACATGCAAATCTCATGTGGGTAAACTTAAAATTTGCCCAATTAAACTCCTGAAAATTTGAGCACATTGACTCTTTTGTGATCTGTAAGAAAGTTTAAAGAAACCTACCACTGTCAGCTGAATTACTCTGAAGTTTCCCAAAACTACAACCAAAATTGTAAAGATGATAATGACAAATGTGGATCTACTATTTTTGCCTTTAAAACCCAATTTGAAAACACCAGCATTTTGCATTCTATATTTTCTAAAATTAAGAACACCATTTAAAAATTAAATTTTGGTGATCATATTTTTAAGGGTAAAAAATAAGAAATGTACATAAATGAAATATTCTTCAATAAAAATATATCTTTAAAAAATTCCTCATTATATATTATACTATTTACAATTATGTTCATTTCATAATCAATCAAATAACTGTACTCCTTGAACAATCCATCATAAAACACACTGTTTTATACAATCCATCATTACAATAGACTATTTTGAAAAATTCATCATTAACAAAGACTGCTTTGAACATTCCATTATAAACCTGGACTTTTGAATCATCCATCATAGACTCTTTTGAACATGTAATCATAAAATATAGACTATTTTTAGCAATCCAACATATACAGAGCCTTTTTTAATACACCATCAAAAACAGATCATTTTGAACAAGCCATCATAAAGAGACTATTTTGAGAAAAAGTAGCTTCATCCAAATGAAAATTTAATATTGAATCAAAAAGAAAAGTAAAAATAAGTAGAATCTTGCAAATTTAAAAAGTTCAAGTGAGTTTTGCAAACAGTTTTTCCAAGGCTAAGCTGTTTAGCATCAAATACAACAACATACATGCAAAAGCCCAGGAATTTATCAAGTATATTAATAATATTTTTAAGTTACAAAAATAGTTTTGTACTATACACTCACTTGAAATTCAGAACTACAATAATCAAACTTTAGTAAAAATATAGTTAAAAACAACCTACCAGTAATATTCTGAACAAAGAACATTTCAGTTCATGCATTCTGCATCAGTCTTCATCACTAAGACTAATGCAACACTTCTCTCTTTCTTAAGAAAAGATAATTTTTAATTAAGTACAAAAGTATTTTAACAACATCTTATATTGAAATAAATATTGCATTACAGAACATTATTCCTTTCATGCCTGTCCTTATTAAAATTTCCTTGACTGTGGGTTTAAAAATTGCCAGACTTTCCTGAAAACTAAAAGTCCTTTAGTTATCCTTAACCTGTGGAGACCATGACAAATATAAAAGTCATTATAAAAGTACAAAAATAATACAGATTAATTTGATTATAAGACATGGAACCCCACTGAAACAATATAGGGCAGTGATTTGATATTTTGTAAACATTGTTAAAATAACCCACCTAAAACAAGAAGTATAGATTACAAAATAAAATTAAGACATTTAAAATGTTAATACATGTATATATATATATATATATATATATATATATATATATATATATATATATATATATATATATATATATATATATATATATATGAATGATCATAGATTCTGAAATAAGAAAAATAAATTGTCAGTGCAGGATCAGTATACAATGATTTACTTGAAAATGAAGAAGTAGGAAATATGGATGCTTGTCAAATAGTCATCAATATATTACCCTGTACTAACCAGACAAGAACAAAAGTCGGGACAAAGAAAGATAAACCTTTCTAAATCCCTCATAATCCTCGTTATTCTAAGAGTTGTTTTAACAGATGAATTGGTATTATTTGCAGTGCAATAATTTTTGTTCTAAACAGTATATAATGACAAATGTAAATAAATTACTTTGTGATAGCTTTGTTCTAAACTGGATTTAATGCTAAAAATACTTTGAGATATTTGTTCTAAACAATATCTAATGCAAAAATATACTTTGAGATATTTGTTGTTCTAAACAATATCTAATGCAAAAATACTTTGAGATATTTGTTGTTCTAAACAATATCTAATGCAAAAATACTTTGAGATATTTGTTGTTCTAAACAGAATTTAATGCTAAAAATACTTTGAGATATTTGTTGTTCTAAACAATATCTAATGCAAAAATACTTTGAGATATTTGTTGTTCTAAACAGGATTTAATGCTAAAAATACTTTGAGATATTTGTTGTTCTAAACAATATCTAATGCAAAAATACTTTGAGATATTTGTTGTTCTAAACAATATCTAATGCAAAAATATACTTTGCAATATTTTTGTTCTAAACAGTATATAATGCAAAAAAATACCTCGAGATATTTTGTTCTCATTAAGCCTAGAGCAGTGAAAAATTAATCATCTCAGATATCTTTCAATAAATAGTAATTAAACATCTACTCAATACTTTCAGTCACACCCAATTGCAAACAACTGAAATAATGCATGGATAAGAAAATACTAAGGACATAAGTAATTTCATTTAATAAATATTTTAACAAAGTTCATAACATACTGCTAAAATTTTAAGTTCATAAAATGTAATAGCTTTTAATAGCTTCATTTAATATTTGCTGAGTATTTAAATTTACAATTATATTACACAAAAATAGAGAAATCTGACCTGAAGCTTGTCCTTACACTAAGGACTTCATCATCAGACTGATGTGATCTCTACTGACTGTCAATATTGCTCAGTGAAATAGTGAGTTATGTTAACAAATTGTCTCACAGGTTTTAATGGCCCTTCATCACTGTTTTGCATGCACACTGATGAAAATCAATTCCTCAACCACCATGTTCAAACCAGGTTTATTCTTGATTTAGGATTTCTATGGAGTTCCAGGTTTTAGTATGGCATGGGCAAACACTGTAGATATGCAGTGATACCTCAGATGAACTTGGTCATCAATGTTCATTAAATCTCGCTTTCAGTGTTCTTTCTGTTTCCCCAATATAGTCATTATGACACTGACTTTAACCATGTCCTTCTATTGCTGCATATCTGGGACAATCTGCTATCATCACTCAGCATTCTGTTGAGTGATGTTGACAGTAGATATTACATCAGTCCACTAAAAAAGTCTTTAGTATAAGGACGAAAGCTTAAGGTTAGCTTTCTCTATTTTTCTGTGTATATAATTAAAAAGCTAAATACATTGTCAAATATAAATATTACTACACTCTTCATTTAATATAAAATATAATTTAATTAATTATGAAAGATGAATATGTACTAAAAAAACTTCCATCATGCTAGCAATTACCTTTTATTATACCATTATATTTATTTAAGATGATAACATAACACTAACTCAAACATTATATCTTTTGACTATAAAACCTATATGAATAATTTGAATGTCTATATCAAATTTTCAATGTGTTTTCAGACTTTACTATTTTGTTTACTCTTTGATCTCTGGCATAAATTAAAAAGTTCAAAGTTAACAAAAAGTATATATCGGAGACTTCATCAAAACCTGGCACAATCCACAATCCATGAGATATGATGCAACAACTGACACAGGTCTAAGACATGAGAGAAAAAAATGAATCTGATACTGGCAAATTATCTATAAAAAGTGTAGAATGAATATACCAAGAAAAAAGATACAAAAATGTTTATCACATGTGATAATTTAAGTTCTTTTCAAGGTGTTGACTTTACAGTGAGCATGTAATTAAGAACTAAGTACTTGATATATCAATAATAATATACTTCCAGGAAAAGTATTCTCTGCATGTAAATAAGAATTTGAAGGAAGAATCAAAGCATAAATTTTATCCTTGACCTCATAAAAGAGCTTTTGGATGCCTGTACCACATCCTCAGAGACACAATATTGGATGTCTCTATATGATTCACAATTAAGTGCATTTTGGATGCCTGTACACCATTCACATGGAAGCATGTTTTGATGTCTACTGCAAATTTCTGCCACTCTGAGATAGTTATCTTGGCAACAGCATTGTGAAAAACCCCCAATATAAAAAAATCACAGGCATTTAGGTAAATGACAATTATATCACATCAAGTGGTTGCTATCTTAAATACAGTTGCAATTAGCTTTTCAAATTAAATATGTTAGATTCTCCACTTTTCTGTCAATCGATTTTGTTCAGCACTTTCTTGAGTTTGGACGATTATAACCATGATTATGAAGTCAGTCATAGAGACTCTGATGTCGGCAACACTGATTTTCAATAATTTATCAAATTCTGATGATTAAGTGACACAGACATAGAAAACCAGTAGATAATGAGATCAAGAAAGGTCAGCTATGGTTTGATGGCTTCATAATCTTGAAAAGATTGGGAAGCCTATAAAATTCTTCCATTTAAAAAAAAATTATACAATTATAAAGATTATATTTTACTCTTAAACCTATCTCTCTCTCTCTCTCTCTATATGTATATATATATATATATATATATATATATATATATATATATATATATATATATATATATATATATATATATATATATATATATATATGTACAAAATTTATACAAAATGGTCAAATAGTTCGAATTAATGTTGGATTTAACATATACTACATTGATATCAATTTTACAGCCAGGTCTATTTGCATAGATGCTTAGGTAACAAGCATTCAGTTTACAGCACATTGTACTGTGTGGCTTTGACACATGTGTACAAACAGCCATACAGTAACAGGATCATGTGAAATAATACTGAATATGAGAGTTTCAAAAGGAATGTGAGAGTAAAAATATACATCATATATCATAGGAAGAATTAACAGTCAGATTATATCAATCCCATATACAGCAGATACTGAGAAAGAAAGAAATATTTTCAAAAAATACAATCTGCAGGTACTTTAAATATTTGATAGAAAAGCCTAATGCACGAAAAGGCCAGGTTCTCTATGTTAAGCCCATGATTTAAGCATGACTTTCAAATGTGTAAACTTGACCCATATGCCAAAAAGATGCACAAGAGCGTTGCAGAATGACTTGTCCAGACTGATGAGGATTCATCCCAGGAATAAATAGAACCGATAGAGTATTAATAAATCATCCTAGGAATGAATAGAACCCATAGAGATTTAGAAAATCATCCTAGGAATGAATAGAACCCATAGAGATTTAGAAAATTATCCCAGGAATGAATAGAACCCATAGATTTAGAAAATCATCCTAGGAATGAATAGAACCCATAGAGATTTAGAAAATCATCCTAGGAATGAATAGAACCCATAGAGTATTAATAAATCATCCTAGGAATGAAGAGAACCCATAGAGATTTAGAAAATCATCCTAGGAATGAATAGAACCCATAGAGATTTAGAAAATCATTCTAGGAATGAATAAAACCCATAGAGTATTAATAAATCATCCTAGGAATAAATAGAACCCATAGAGATTTAGAAAATCATCCCAAGAATGAATAGAACCCATAGAGATTTAGAAAATCATCCTAGGAATGAATAGAACCCATAGATTTAGAAAATCATCTTAGGAATGAATAGAACCCATAGAGATTTAGAAAATCATCCTAGGAATGAATAAAACCCATAGAGTATTAATAAATCATCCTAGGAATGAAGAGAACCCATAGAGATTTAGAAAATCATCCTAGGAATGAATAGAACCCATAGAGATTTAGAAAATCATTCTAGGAATGAATAAAACCCATAGAGTATTAATAAATCATCCTAGGAATAAATAGAACCCATAGAGATTTAGAAAATCATCCCAAGAATGAATAGAACCCATAGAGATTTAGAAAATCATCCTAGGAATGAATAGAACCCATAGAGATTTAGAAAGTCATCCTAGGAATGAATAGAACCCATAGAGATTTAGAAAATCATCCTAGGAATGAATAGAACCCATAGAGATTTAGAAAATTATCCCAGGAATGAATAGAACCCATAGAGTATTAATAAATCATCCTAGGAATGAAGAGAACCCATAGAGATTTAGAAAAACATCCTAGGAATGAATAGAACCCATAGAGATTTAGAAAATCATTCTAGGAATGAATAAAACCCATAGAGTATTAATAAATCATCCTAGGAATGAATAGAACCCATAGAGATTTAGAAAATCATCCTAGGAATGAATAGAACCCATAGAGATTTAGAAAATTATCCCAGGAATGAATAGAACCCATAGATTTAGAAAATCATCCTAGGAATGAATAGAACCCATAGAGATTTAGAAAATCATCCTAGGAATGAATAGAACCCATAGAGTATTAATAAATCATCCTAGGAATGAAGAGAACCCATAGAGATTTAGAAAATCATCCTAGGAATGAATAGAACCCATAGAGATTTAGAAAATCATTCTAGGAATGAATAAAACCCATAGAGTATTAATAAATCATCCTAGGAATAAATAGAACCCATAGAGATTTAGAAAATCATCCCAAGAATGAATAGAACCCATAGAGATTTAGAAAATCATCCTAGGAATGAATAGAACCCATAGATTTAGAAAATCATCTTAGGAATGAATAGAACCCATAGAGATTTAGAAAATCATCCTAGGAATGAATAAAACCCATAGAGTATTAATAAATCATCCTAGGAATGAAGAAAACCCATAGAGATTTAGAAAATCATCCTAGGAATGAATAGAACCCATAGAGATTTAGAAAATCATCCTAGGAATGAATAAAACCCATAGAGTATTAATAAATCATCCTAGGAATGAATAGAACCCATAGAGATTTAGAAAATCATCCTAGGAATGAATAGAACCCATAGAGATTTAGAAAATTATCCCAGGAATGAATAGAACCCATAGATTTAGAAAATCATCCTAGGAATGAATAGAACCCATAGAGATTTAGAAAATCATCCTAGGAATGAATAGAACCCATAGAGTATTAATAAATCATCCTAGGAATGAAGAGAACCCATAGAGATTTAGAAAATCATCCTAGGAATGAATAGAACCCATAGAGATTTAGAAAATCATTCTAGGAATGAATAAAACCCATAGAGTATTAATAAATCATCCTAGGAATAAATAGAACCCATAGAGATTTAGAAAATCATCCCAAGAATGAATAGAACCCATAGAGATTTAGAAAATCATCCCAAGAATAAATCATCCTAGGAATGAATAGAACCCATAGAGATTTAGAAAATCATCCTAGGAATGAATAAAACCCATAGAGTATTAATAAATCATCCTAGGAATGAATAGAACCCATAGAGATTTAGAAAATCATTCTAGGAATGAATAAAACCCATAGAGTATTAATAAATCATCCTAGGAATAAATAGAACCCATAGAGATTTAGAAAATCATCCCAAGAATGAATAGAACCCATAGAGATTTAGAAAATCATCCTAGGAATGAATAGAACCCATAGATTTAGAAAATCATCTTAGGAATGAATAGAACCCATAGAGATTTAGAAAATCATCCTAGGAATGAATAAAACCCATAGAGTATTAATAAATCATCCTAGGAATGAAGAAAACCCATAGAGATTTAGAAAATCATCCTAGGAATGAATAGAACCCATAGAGATTTAGAAAATCATCCTAGGAATGAATAAAACCCATAGAGTATTAATAAATCATCCTAGGAATGAATAGAACCCATAGAGATTTAGAAAATCATCCCAAGAATGAATAGAACCCATAGAGATTTAGAAAATCATCCTAGGAATGAATAGGACCCATAGAGATTTAGAAAATCATCCTAGGAATGAATAGAACCCATAGAGATTTAGAAAATCATCCTAGGAATGAATAAAACCCATAGAGTATTAATAAATCATCCTAGGAATGAATAGAACCCATAGAGATTTAGAAAATCATCCTAGGAATGAATAAAACCCATAGAGTATTAATAAATCATCCTAGGAATGAAGAAAACCCATAGAGATTTAGAAAATCATCCTAGGAATGAATAAAACCCATAGAGTATTAATAAATCATCCTAGGAATGAATAGAACCCATAGAGATTTAGAAAGTCATCCTAGGAATGAATAGAACCCATAGAGATTTAGAAAATCATCCTAGGAATGAATAGAACCCATAGAGATTTAGAAAATCATCCTAGGAATGAATAGAACCCATAGAGATTTAGAAAATCATCCTAGGAATGAATAGAACCCATAGAGATTTAGAAAATCATCCTAGGAAAGAAGAAAACCCATAGAGATTTAGAAAATCATCCTAGGAATGAATAGAACCCATAGAGATTTAGAAAGTCATCCTAGGAATGAATAGAACCCATAGAGATTTAGAAAATCATCCTAGGACTAAATAAAACCCATAGAGTATTAATAAATCATCCTAGGAATGAAGAGAACCCATAGAGATTTAGAAAATCATCCTAGGACTGAATAGAACCCATAGAGATTTAGAAAATCATCCTAGAAATGAATAGAACCCATAGAGATTTAGAAAAACATCAATTACTCATTACAGCATACCTGAATAACTTTTGAGCCCACTTAAAATGTGGGCATAGCTGTTATTCATATTTTTTCTTATTAAATATAGCCCACCATTCCCATATCTGCTAAACACTAACAAAATCATGATCAAAATTGATAAATGAAACCTTGATATACCACTCGCTTATTCATCAAAAACTGGTTAGTACCCAGAACATTATTAAAAATCAAGTTTATTCAAATTTTATATTTTGTTAAATTTTGTTTAATAAAAATCCCATGTCTCTGTATACTGTAAATAGTAATATATTACAAATCTATGGATCAATTAAAATGTTATTGGTAGCATTACTTTAAGAAATAAATACCAATGAAAATAAGTTTTTCAAATGAAATTTGTGGTTCAGTTTATGTTGTAATTCTGTTTCTGAGTAATCATTATTATTATAATGTGGCCTCTAGCATCCAAACATGAGAATTTTCATTTGACTATCATAGTGATGTCTACAGGCATTTCGGCAAGAATCTGATTAAATACTTATTGTGTTTTCATCTTCCACTTGCGAACATGCTGGCTGCATTGTTACAAATAATAGATGACCTGCATTATATTGTCACGTTATGTAGTCTATGTATCAAATTAAGTAATGTGGGTAGAATAAAAAACACAAACAATAAATGAATGGAAATCATACCTGCATAAGAGCTAGAAATCATGGTTCTTTTATTAACTCAGTTCAAATTACTATTCAAACAGAACGCTGCAAGTACATCTAAGATAAATAATAAAAAAACCCATTAATCAGAGGTTTATCACACTCATTGGCAAATAACATCAATGGCCAGAAAGGAACTAAGACTAGAAGCATGCAATGCTAAGTTT
Source organism: Potamilus streckersoni (assembly GCA_016746295.1). Lineage (NCBI taxonomy): Eukaryota > Metazoa > Mollusca > Bivalvia > Unionida > Unionidae > Potamilus > Potamilus streckersoni. Next base: position 1,161,743 of record JAEAOA010001802.1, on the reverse strand, counting down.
CACAGATAGGATTCGTTATGGAGAAGAGAGTTCTGAAGTTTATAGTGAACTTAAAATTCCTGATTTGGCACTCAGATTTGCTCAAGACATAAATTAAAAAACTGTAATCAATGGAGCATTGAAAGTAGATTACTGTAACCTACTTTTGCTTGTGGTATTAATCTCCAAGAAGAATAAATCTATTTAGGTTCATGACTGCACACAGACAAATGTCAGTGAAACTCGACTACATGTAACAACTTAGTCACTAAAGCATATAAAATAGGTTACTTTGATCTATACTTGCCTGTGGAGGGCAATACCCTCCAATATCAGTAAATACCTGATGTATCAACAATGTACATGCAATGGTCTCAGAGAAAAACTGAGGCCGATGACATTAGAAAAGTCCTACTTTTGTAGGGTTCACAAGCAAGAAAAACAGGTAGAAGCAAATATGTGAATATCTACTGTATTTATCAATACAAACAGAAGTATATCTTATGTTTATGTATTACAACATTTACACTTCTTAATATGAAACACAACAATACTGTGTGAGTCACTATACCTGACTGACTGTATCTTACATATGGCATGTTTTGTGTGTTTGTATGTGTGTGTGTGCATGTGTGTGTGTGCATGTGTGTGTGATCAACTACTGATATAATAATATTAGTACATAAAGTGTTTCTCAAAAATAACTGAAGATATTTTGAAATTGTTAATCACTATACAAAACATTTTCACAATATACTGCCTGACAAAATTATAGTTACATTTTTTACAGACTTACATTTACAAATGTCCTATATGAGTCAGTTTCTAAAAAATAAAGTATAATTTAAAGTGATTCCCATCTTTTCAGAAACATCATGGGTTTTAGAAAACTGCTACAAAAGTCTTTTTTGTGTGTTATGTTAGAATTCCTATTTAGTCCAAAACGTTCATACAAGTCAATATACTGCTGATATAGACTATTCCTGACCACCAGGAAAATCAGAGTAGCATGTTTCCTCTTCACTCTCTTTGATTATGCTGACAAGCTCATCCAAACGATCTGCCAGCCGTAAAGTTCTAGCTTCTGGGCTCTCTTGCAAGTCATCAATTACCTTCAAATAGATATCAGGATAAATGCTAATTGAGATAAATCATTAGCTGATAATGATCATCATGACAATGATCAGCATTCAAAGTCTATACTTAGTACCGTCGTCTTCACATTAGTTAAACACAGTTAAAGATGTATCCCAAATAGCTAATGTATCTCATTATATATATATATATATATATATTTATATTTATATTTATATATATATATATGAGGCCAATTTACTGGAAAACTTTCATCACAACTTTCATTAATTTCATTGGGTAATTAATAACAATAATTGACAAGTTAATTTTCTATTGTTTGTGTCTAGACTCAAATGCATGTTTAATGTGTTTAATAGCAATGAAAGATATCAGTGTGTGTGTGTGTGTGTGTGTGTGTGTGTGTGTGTGTGTGTGTGTTTATGTGATTTTTATCATTTAATGCCATTTTCAGCACAAGATATAACTAATGGAGGAAGAAATCAGGAGAACTGCATGAAGAATTACCTAACCATGAGAAGCTACATAACAGCTGCCTAAGCTACAAATGCCCTGTGGAGAATACTTTTTTCTGACAGGAGCTTACTGAATCAAATTATCTGCATAACTTACAAAACTTTGTAACATGGCTTCACAACATATGTGTTTTGATAGTTTGCATCTTATAATGTAAGAACTCAAACATAATTTCTACGGTTGCAGCTCAACTCTGAGTATTCATTTGCTAACAAGGGGAAAAATTCAACAAAAATATTTTATTTTCTCCAATATTAAACTGATCAGCACAAATTAATGTTGATAATTTATTTATATAATACACAGAATAATATACCATTACTAGAACATACCTGCATCCCATGGATGTGTTTTATCTGGGTAATGGTGGAAAAAATCTGAGTTTGCAATTAATTATTCGGTTAACATATTACCTGTTTTGTGCAAAGCTACAGACTGTGAAAGTGAATATGTGACCAGTCTCACCTTCATGTGACCTCTATTTGATAGTCAGGCAATTCAAATGAATATAATGTAAATACTTCAAATCAAAGAATTCGTCTGCAACACTGATCTCAGTGTTCCATGATATTAAAGACTTGTGAATTGTTTAAAATAATTGATTTGCAAATGTGAACAAGTATTATCCTTTGTTGAAAAAATCAAATTTCATAGAGACAAGTGTTTTCTACTTCTAGGCTGTGACTGACTAATCAATGTCAAGGATGGTTTATGTGATTTTGTCAAGCATAGTTTATGTGTTATGTCAAGCAATTTTTTTGTGTGTGATAATGGTTTGTGTGTGTACAATAATGTCAATTATGGTTTATGCATGTGCAATAATGTCAATCATGGTAATTAATTTGTTATAATGTCAAGCATAGTTTAATTGTGTATGATATTTCAAGCATGGTTTATGTGTGCCATATGTTAAATTTGATTTATGTCTGTGTTTGTGTGTGGCATCATTTATGTGTGTGAAATAATGTGAAGCATGGTCTATCTGTGTGTAATAATGTGAAGCATGGCCTATATGTGTGTGATAATGTCTAGCATTGTCTATCTGTGAGTGATAATGTCAAGCAGTCTTTTAGTATGTAAGAATGTTAAGCATGGTCTACCTGTATGAGATAATGTCAAGCATTGGTCTATCTGTGTGTGACAACATCAAGCATGGTATATGTGTGTGTGATAATGAATTTTGCACATCGTCTTATGAATAAAATCTACTCACATTTCAATACACATGGTACATGTAGACCCATCCAAGTAACTATGCAATCATTGGTATTTTGTAAAGTAAACCCCAGATAGGGGATTCAATGGAATGCCAGCTGTTGAAATTGTTTATCACAACCTTTCAGAATATTTTATTTCACAGACAATGAAAGGCTTTATAACATGACCGAGTACATCATTTAAAATATGTCATGGAATCGTGTGATTGATGTTGAGTTACTGAGGTTAGGCTGCGGTGAAGAAGCTAAACTATCAAAATCTTTCTCTTTCATACAAGTAGACTACTGGATTGTATCATTCATACTTCTATCCAGATTGGAATGGTTATTAAAACTGAATGTAATCACTGATTACACAGCTCACTTCTATCAGGCTTCAACAGTATCCAGCAATCATTGTAAATATTACTGTATTTTCCCGAATATATCCCGAAGACGCAGATAATCCACACCCTCATATAGCCTGTGGGTTTTGGGGTTTTGTGTAAAAAAAATCATTGGCATAACCCCAACCTTTGTATAACCCACACTCAATTCGGGCTGGCTGCTGGCAGATTGGAATTTTGAAGCCATCAGGTATTTATTGGTCTATGTATGGTACTACCCTAATCCCACTAGATGAAAACTTGTCCTAGCAGATCAAAGAAGCTGCCTTTACATCTGGCATTTATTGTTTCTAAAATCTAGATACCAGGTACTCAACCCATCGGTCCAGCCTCAGACAATTCTTTGATCTAAACTAAAAATGGCAATGAAGCCTTGTTTACATCTAATGGGTAATGAAACATTTGAAAAATTTTCATTTATGATAAAGGAAAGAAAACCACAGGATATAAATTGCTCAGTGTGGCAGATGGATACAGGATATATAAACACAGTATTTCTAAATAATCTTGTATTCTTGTGAAGTGTAGATTCGAGTTTAAATAATTTCTTTCTGTTAAATTTAAAAAAATGCCAAAACAAAATTCTTACACAGCTGACTTCAAGCTAACTGCCATTGTGTATGCTGAAGTGCATGGCAATAGAGCTACTGGCAAAATTTTTTATATTGATGAGAGTGTAATCCGAGGTTGGAGACAAGAAAAATGAGTGTTGGAGAAGATGAATCCACAAAAACATGCTCGTTGTGCACCTAAAGCAAAATTACCTCACCTTGAAGCTGAAATAAAGCAGTGCCATCAAAATGAAGGCAAAACTCATGGCGGCAGAGAAGCATATTGATAATTTTAAAGGAGGAGTGCATTAGGTATTTAAATTTATGAAGAGGAACCAATTGCCAATCAGACAATATAGAAGAAATACCGATGTGTTTCGACATTCCAGCAACAAGGTTGGTGGACGAAGTCAGCGCACAAGTTATTACTCATGTTTTTCAAACAATATATTGAACTATTATTACCGAATGTGTAAAAACTTTGTGATATAGCTCGCACCCTTGTATAACCTACACTATCCTTGTTAGGTTTGTAAAATCAGGTATAACCCGCGGGATATATGTGGGAAAATATGGTAATTCTCATACAGAAAAAATATTTTGACTAAAGAGATCTTGACAATGAAATAGTTGACCCTTGTGACAGGGCAAAAATAACAAAACAAAAAAAATAAAACATTTTTTTTTATAATATCAAGTAAAAGGTACTATAATGAGTTGATAAAAGCCTGAGAATATTTTGCTTTTCTTCTTTTTGTAAAAAAAAAAATTACTGTTCTTCAAGTCAGATTCAGAAGCTATTCTAATTGTCTTCCCTTTGAAGTCTGAAGTTGCTAGGGGAAAGTCATAGGGTTCTAGTAATTTGAAGTGTCAGACAGATTTACAGTAACCTTAGATTGACAGCCAGATTTTACAGGGTGAAAATCACAGGCTTTTAGTAAACTTAAGTGAGAGCAATTATAAAATCCTGTTCATGCATCAATAATTACATTCATTTGTCATTTACAGCTGAGGCATCACACAAAATATATTGGCTAGACTGTATAGAATAGAAAAATCTCTGTGGTCATCAACTAAATATAGATATACTTAACCTATGTGAGTGAAACATAAAATTTAGGTCACAGTGACCTTTCTTGGTAGTAAGGACACATACTACCAGAAATGCATCAACAAATAATACCAAGTAAATGAGCTTTAAGGATAAAAGTTCAACAAAGTCTTTGAAATATACAATATAAGACACAGAGATCTATTGCAATACATCAAGATGCATCCCTTTACAAAGAATCCGGGAAGAATAATCATGCCAAAGCTCATGTGGTTGTGAGCAATGTGCAAAACATAGCTATAGCCAGTATGGGTTGAAAGGTAAGTCATGATGAACTTGTGTTGTTGTATGGAAGTGGCACAACATATTATCTTCATTTTCATGACTGTAGCAGGAATTAGAAAGGTATATCAAATATGCAATTTAACACAAGCATAAAAAATGGGCCAAAATGACCTACTTTTGCAATGAGGGAGTAGTGCTTATCAAAATGCATTCTCTTACAGAGTTTTATGATTCCAGAAGAGACGGTATGCATATAGCATGCAAAAAATGATCTGTTCATTAGCTTGCTGCAAAAAAGTTAATCTAAGGCAGTAAAACTGTAAAATTACAGTGACCTTTTTTGTACAAGTGTGGTACTGAGACATACAAAATAATCTAGCTTAATGATTCTTACATAACCAATTTAACTTACATCAGTAAAGGAAGAAGTATGTGTCACTGTCATCTACTACTGTGATCAGAATGTACTCATCTGCTTGCCAAGTTCATTCCATATATAGCAGTATGAATACTGTGGGTTAAACCAAACACAGCCACAAGACAAAAATTTAAGTGAGTAAAATGTAAAATGTAGGCTGGAGTAACCTTCATTTGTTGTAAGGGTGGGGTAAAACAGAAATGCAAATAATCTTTTAGTTTCATGCTTCTAGCATAAACAAAACATATAATCATTTATCAAAAACAATGCTTGAAAAACAATAACTCTTAAAAACACAAAACTTAACCTAAGTTTGTATAACATAAATTATGGGTCATATTCATGCAATTTCCTAATCTAGGAATACAGAGTGCAAAATTTATGTGGTTGTGACCTGATGGGAAAACACAACCTTTGCAGGTAAATCAGATATCTAGGTCAAACTATCTTTCTTTTTTTCAGAGCATAGAATTATCTGGTCTGATGAATCTAGCATGAACAGAACTTGAGAAATTCAATGAAGCATGAAATATTAGTCATAGTGACATACTTCTAAAAATGAACTAAATTAACAAGACAACAATTTGACTTACATCAACCATAAAGCTGTCAATGACATTGAAGATCTCAAACAAGGCTGATATCTTATTGTAGGCCAACTCTCGGATTTGTTCCTGAAATAAAAAAGGCAAATTAAAATCTTTATTTAATCTGATTGAATAAAAGACAACATTTTGAGTGATTTTGGATCCATAACAAGGATTACACACATATGCTTGTTGAATGCCTATTATCATTTTTCTGGAAACTATATAATTTTCCATGTAAAAGTATGAATCCTTTCTAAAACAAATATAAAGATTTACATTTAAAACATTCAATATTAAAATTTTAAATTATTTTCATTTCAACTGGCTGGGGATAGCTTACTCTTTCCTGGGATAGAAATGACCCTTGTATGAATGATGAAAATTCATCTTCCAAAAGGTAACTTTCCAGAAATGTTTGTGACTTGGTACATGCACAGTAGTCCTCATCCTTTTCCAAGAGAGAGAGAGAGAGAGACAGACAGACAGACAGACAGACAGAGAGAGACAGACAGAGACAGAGACAGAGAGACAGAGAGAGAGAGGGGGGAGAGAGAGACAGAGAGAGGTGGGAGAGACAGAGACAGAGAGACACACACACACCACTAGTGGGAGATCACAGTGGTGTGGGAAGAGGGAATCTGACAATAGCAACTGATTATTAAAATAAGTTATACACCCCCACCCTACCTCCCTTAATTTTAATTTCAGTACTATGTCATCTGTTTCTATTTTGGGATAGGAAGTGGAGGCACTTAGGGAAGCTTGTTTGTTCTTTTTGGAGAAACTGAAGTGCTACTGAATCATATGTTTCACTGATATGTCTCAAGTCTCAAGAATGCTAAGGAGAGCAAGAAAATATCTTTAAGGCAAGGTTCTTGAAAAAAGCTTCACCAAAAATTCAATGAGGGGGTTCAGTTAAAATCACAAGACACAAGACATACCATCTTGGTATTAGAGACTGAACCACCAGGTTTTGTAACTCAAAATACTTGATCAGGACAGCAATATGAGATTCTGAACTAATGGTCAGTCCATTTGAAAATTTGTGTATTGAAAAGTGCTGCCCAATAACCCTTGATATTAGAAACATTGTCTCTTGTCATAAAGGACAAGAATAAAAATGGCCACCATGTTCTAAGATTAAAACGTTTTCTACTGCATGAGTCACTCAAAATTTTCTACTTGGCATCATAGACCTTGGACATAGAGCATCTATTGTCCTGAGTGATGCTTATGCTTGAAAACTTGTCCTGGTAGATAGATCATTTGAGATGAGTCAAGCATAAAGGTTGAAAATCTTGGGGCTGTTTTGCAGATATTGACTCGTGTATTGCAACAGAAGGTCCCTCCTTTGGAGCAATGTTCTTCTAGGCAGTTAATCAGTAGGTCAAGAGGATCAGTGAACCACGATCATTGGAGCCACAAACAGGCTCAAAATGAGCTCAGTAAAGTACTTGAAGGATGGGAAGCAAATAGATAATCCCACTTCCTAAGTTCTCTTGTCTGCAACCAGAGGAAACATAAATTTGAAGATTGTTGTTTAGCCTTGTTGTAAATAAGTCCACTGAGAATCCTCCACCCCAAAGCTTGAACAATGTATCTGCTGATGGATTGATGCAAATCTTGAGGATTATCTTGCCTCTCCTTGATGGAACAGCCACCAAAATATTCTGTTTTGCCAAGAATGTAGTGAACAAAGAGAGCAATCCTTTCCAAGATTTCCAAACCTCCATGCAGTGAGAAGAAACATATGTGCCTCAATATCACTCTGATAAGTATATTGTCAGAGGAGACCATCTTGTGGACATACTCTTGAGAGGTTAAGAACACTGTCTTCGTTTCCAAATTGTTGATATAGATGGCATACTCTGCCAGCCCTTCTAGCTACATGTGAGTGCCACACCATGAATATGATGCATTTGCAAACAGAAAGAGTGGCATTCAGAAGCATATATTTGTCTCAGACTTGAAAATGGTCTCAGAGCAATATCATCTGTCAAAGGATTCCTATGCAGTTTTCAGTTTGCTAGAAGGAGACACTGGTGGAGGTGTTAAGCACAGCCTGTCTAGAGGAACAAGGTCTGCTGTAGAGTTCAACATACCTAGAAAGAATATATATTGTTACATGACAAAGGCTCATACTCAGTAACAAAGAAAAGAGTGAAAGCCAACAAGCTTTGTATATTTTAACAAAACAATTTATTTCCCTAGACCATTCCCTGGGCCACAGACCAGTACCGGTATGTGGATCATATGGTACCGGGATTCCCAAGGTACATTGAATTATTTCCATTTTATTTACTGTTGTGTATTTCTTTTGGGTTTATAGTCATTTTATATTCATTTATATTTATATTTATTTATATTCATTTTTGGTGTAACTGTATTTTATTTTGAAGGCATGTTTAAATACAATTAAATTAAAATTATTAAATCAGAACAATCTAAAATATAAACAATCAATGTCCACTCCCTTCTGTGGGCTGCGGTAAAATTATAAAACGCTGAACAGTCTGCAGCGACTAAAGGTTGGAGACCACTGCCCTAGACAACAATATAAAAATTGGTAAATAGGACTTACAGTCTGTGAATATAATCTAAATATTTATCCTAAGAATGAACACACAAGTCCTATCACTAAATAGTTCTATAAGAATCCAGGTTCAAGTCCCAATGACATACAAATATGGAAGGTGATGACATCAGATGTAGTCCAATGTATGAAAATCAACAATTCCTCACTTGAATCACAGTTTTTGTTTCTGAATAATTCCAGAATAAATTTCCATGAATATCTTTGAGAATTTTTACAGAAAAGTCAACTTGTTGAGTTTCCAGGGTAATAAATTAAATCCAAAAATAGAAGAAGAACACATAATTCTGGCAACAAATTAAAAATAATACACCTTGTTCCTTCAAGGTATTTGAAAAAATATATGGAATGTGTATAAAAAAAAAACAGACTTCATTTCAAGTCTTGCAAGATTGGTCATATGTTCTCTTACTACACTAATTTTGGCATAACTGCTGGAGTCAACCCACTTAAAAACCAATCATAAAAAAGGATGTTTACACACAGTGATCATGCAAAGAATGTATGCCCCTGATATTGACCAATCATTGTAACTTCCTGTTGACAGTTTTACCAGGTAAGACAAACTAAATGATAATTCTCACATAATACATTTTTGTCTTGAATAAACAAACTTTGTTATAAAAAATATATCTCATTACTGAAAAAGAATCCAGACTGAGAAAAATATTCATTGCAATTAAATACAATGAAACAAAAATGAAATAAGAAGAATTTTAAACCTTCCAAGTATTTTAATGACATGTACATAACAATATCAACAAGCTCACAAGGCCTGGGCTCTGAGCATTTGTCTACTCTGTCCTGCATGACATGGACTAATCCCTTTTTTGTAAGGAAATTTATCTCTATGCATATGAAATCTTGAGATTGAACCAGTTCCAACTTCTTTAGGTCCAGTAACAGACCTTGTCTCAGATCACAATGGAAAAATTTCAAGCCAGATCTTGTAACCAGCCATTGGGATCAAACAGTTACAATTTCATAAAATATACTGGAGGATAGGGGTCCCCTGTGACCTTGGGTGGATGGCAACTTCTACAAAACAAGCTTTGACTGTGGAAGCTAGGTCAAATGGCAGACAGCAAAACTGAAACACCTCTGTATCAAAACAAAACCAGACATTTTTCCTGTCAGGAGGAACGATAGGGTGGTGACTGTATGCTTTGTGTAGATTGGAGGAGACCAGTCTGTCATTTGGTCTCATGGCATTCATGACAGAGACTGTCTCCATCTTGTTGTTATCAATAACTAGCAGGAAACACATCCATTGCTGCTTGTGTTCTGACTGAAGACTTACATAAAATCTATTTGTTGGATTATCAATGGTTAATTGATTTTAAGTCAGACAAAATTAAAGCAATCACCATTTTAAGAAAATCACAAAAGGAACATTGCTCACAGTTATTAATGATTGACAGTTATAAGGAATATCACTATTCATAATTTCTTGGGCCTGGATGAACCTCTATCTGGGAATATAAATATACTAGAAAAAATACTACAAAAGCGTTAGACATGATATATATATATACTACAAATTTTGAAATTCACTTTTTTATTTTACCATTACAATCGTTTTGGCAGTACAGTGACATTATTCTGGATAAGTTGTCCAAGTATAAAAAGATGACATTGAAAAAATACAAACTGAAGAAGAAATCATGTGTAAGGCAACCAATAAGCTAAAATATCAACAGAGGTAAAGACTTTCAACAAGATGCTACAAACAAAGATATAATTTTTCAAATGCACAAGTGCATGAGTCCTGGAAAGCAGTGGGGCCTTAGTTTTTTATGTGCATCAGTACACATTTCCTGGATCTCAGTGGGGCCTTAGATTTTTTATGTACTAGGGCTAGAGTCCTGGATCTCAGTGGGGCCTTAGTTTTTTATATGCATCAGTACACATTTCCTGGATCTCAGTGGGGCCTTAGTTTTTTATATGTACTAGGGCTAGAGTCCTGGATCTCAGTGGGGCCTTAGTTTTTTAAATGCATCAGTACACATTTCCTGGATCTCAGTGGGGCCTTAGTTTTTTATATGTACTAGGGCTAGAGTCCTGGATACCAGTGGGGCCTTAGTTTTTTATATGTACTAGGGCTAGAGTCCTGGATCTCAGTGGGGCCTTACTTTTTTATATGTACTAGGGCTAGAGTCCTGGATACCAGTGGGGCCTAAGTTTTTTATATGTACTAGGGCTAGAGTCCTGGATCTCAGTGGGGCCTTAGTTTTTTCTAATGTACCAGGGCACAAGTCCTGGATACTGGTGGGGACTATGTTCCCATAAGTGTCCAGCAAGTTAGTAATAGCCATCTTTGTTATATGCAAGTTGTAAGAATGATTGCCAACTATTAATTTTCCAGAGCTGACATTGTAAAAAAATAATACTTACCATACAAAATAGCTTTACTTGAAGAAACAAAATTATTTTTGTTATGTCCTGATATTTATATTAATGACAGTTGACAGGTTGCTGTCTGCAATTACAAATTGCTTATATTTGTTTATATCTGACGATATTTGACCTGATTAGAAAAATGGATAATTGGTATATTATGGATTTCAAAATCATTTATAAAATCATTCATCCTTTTCATGTAAAATCTTTGAAAGGTATCTTTCTTCTCCTTGTCAAATATTTTAAAAAAATGAAAGTGACCTAAAATTTAGGTGTACATACTTGCTTTTGTGATATGTGAACATAAATAAAATCTACACTGAAGAGCAGAATTCTTGTATAATAAACCCAGATCTCCTGTATAGTAATCCCAGATCTCCTGTATAGTAATCCCAGATCACCTGTATAGTAATCCCAGATCACCTGTATAGTAATCCCAGATCTCCTGTATAGTAATCCCAGATCACCTGTATAGTAATCCCAGATCTCCTGTATAGTAATCCCAGATCACCTGTATAGTAATCCCAGATCACCTGGATTTGAACTTTAGACCTATTGTAAGCATGGCACATTAGTCAATACTAATCATTCCAGTGGAATTAACATAAAACACTCACTTAAGATTCCTTTCTTAGTTTAAAGAACACTCAAAAATATATGTTCAATTAAATTGTTGCTTGGATATAGACAAGTTTAAAATTACAAAAAAACCTGATAAGCTAGACCTTTCCATATATATCAACCATATTTATTTATCTGACAGCCACAAGGTATAGAAACCTTTCAACTGTAACCATATAAATAATTTCATTCTAAAACATAGGTAACAGTGACATATACAAATATTTCTTGGATATCTATCCTGTGGTCTACTCTCATTCACTCAGATTGCTTCATACAATTTAATTGGTAGTAAGTTAAATATAACATATTCTGTTGGCAAAACAAAGCTGAGAGGATGAAAATCTAGGGGCTATAACTCTTCTAGTTATGATATGGAATGGTGGAAATCTAACTCATTCAGAGTCTCATCAATATAAAGTTGTATAATAACCTTTCATTAATCTGGCATATACAAATACAATATTACTGAATAAAATTATGCTATGGAAAGCAAAGTTGAAGGGGGGGTAAGCAGGGATCATAAATCTTTTAAACTATAATGTGGCTCACTAGAATTAAACTAAAGTCTAAATTTGTTCATGGTCTCATTAGTATTAAGGCAAAATATAATGTTGTGAATTAGTGAAAATCAATCTGACTCAGGATCTCATTAACCTGAAGCCAAATTCATAATCTGGTTGAAATCCAGCAAATTAAAGTCATCAGAATATGCACTTATCAGAGAACCATATCTCTTCTAAACCCAAAGAGCACATGTAAGTTATGAAACAATGCTCACACCATACTGAACAGGAATATCTTGAATGATTCTTGGGTCATGGCAGTTAAAACCAACATCCCATGTGAAAATATCAAGTCAAATGTCAAGGACCATCACTGATGAAACATAACAACATACACATGAATTACATTTGAACATGCTGAATGATTCCTGAAGATCTGATGTGGTGGAAATGTAATATTGGTGAGAAATGGACAATCACTCCATTAAACTGGATCTGGATACACAAAAACAATGATCTTTTGAAGATATAAATTTAATTATCAATCAGATGAAACAAAATACATAAAAACACACCCACATTATATCAGATGATGTACACAACAAACTGCATCAGAATGCTATAAGCAGTTTCAAAACTATGCTGATTAGATGAATCTGCTGTAGTGGAAAAGTCATGAGTGAAAAAGGGAAATAACTCTGTCATAATTGGACCTGCAATGATACCCAAGTGCAATAGATAATTTGCATATCTTCCACCTGCCATGGTTCATGTACTGTGAATTGTTTCTAAAGCATTATAAGATTGTGAGAAACTATGGATGTCACCAAAGTGTTCAGCAGACTCTATTTAATTCATTTGTTGTTGAAAAGTGTTTATATTCTCTCAAAATCATTTGCAAGTCATTATTATTCTGGGAGTCAAATGTTGTTGATTTCTAGAAGTTTGTCCATAATGTGTGCCCCTGTAATATAGGCCATATGACATATGATTGGAATGTGACAATTAGATTTTTTTTACCTCTATATTAAAATAATCCAATGAAGAATTTCATGACACATAGTTTTTCAATGGACTTATTTTTTTAATGGACTTATTTTTTAACATGATATGAAAAGTTTATGTTATAATAATAAAGATTTTGCAATGTCTCTGCCATCTCAGAAATATCTGTTGTGGGTTTGTTACTGACAAAAAGGGTAAATAAACAACCTGTGAACAGTGGCCCTGGTTTTAACACTCACAGCAGAGCTATAAATTTGAGTCAAATTAGTTAAATAAGCCAATTTTATTTTGCTTGCTTGGATTTGAATTTTAGTATGTATTTAAATCTCAATTAATTAATTATTTCTTAATCAAAACTTGCTTTACAAATGATGTTAGAATCTTAAAACAAGTGTATGAAGTCATGAGAAACATGGCCCACAAATTAAGGACAGGCATGAAATAAGGTTGGCGAAATGGCATTCAATTATGTGTAAGACTTGCATGGCTATGCTGGCTACATAGCAGACTGGATAATAAAGACACAGGTGAAAATGGTAATTATGATGTGTGTCTCTAATAAGGGTCAACCACTATTTTTAATATACAGGTGAAAATGGTGATTATGATGTGAGTCTCTGATAAGGGTGAACCACTATTTTTAATATACAGAAGCTCCATTCAGGGAGCTGGATATCCAAACAAATCAATGACTACAATTGTGAGGACTGTACCTTATTGAGTTCCTTCATGTCTTGCTGGAAATCTAGTGCACTTACAGCTGTTGCAGACTTCACATCTGAATAGAATTCATTAACCTTGTCATGGTACTCATCCATCTCAGCAGTGAACAGTAATTTGTGGGTGGCAGACTCCTGAAATGTTATAAAGCAGTATCTTCAGTTACTGTTCAAACAAACCTTTGTTTAAAATAACCATGAAGAAAAAAAATGATGAAGCAATGACATGGCATTGTTCAGTTCAATGCCAGATTTATATATTAACAGTGAGTACTCAGTTATAATCAAAGGGTTTCTCCAACATTTACTCATTCAATCCATTATCCATTCTAGATAATCAACATTTACTCATTCAATCCATTATCCATTCTAGATAATCAACATTTACTCATTCAATCCATTATCCATTCTAGATAATCAACATTTACTCATTCAATCCATTATCCATTCTAGATAATCAACATTTACTCATTCAGTCCATTATCCATTCTAGATAATCAACATTTACTCATTCAATCCATTATCCATTCTAGATAATCAACATTTACTCATTCAATCCATTATCCATTCTAGATAATCAACATTTACTCATTCAATCCATTATCCATTCTAGATAATCAACATTTACTCATTCAATCCATTATCCATTCTAGATAATCAACATTTACTCATTCAATCCATTATCCATTCTAGATAATCAACATTTACTCATTCAATCCATTATCCATTCTAGATAATCAACATTTACTCATTCAATCCATTATCCATTCTATATAATCAACATTTACTCATTCAATCCATTATCCATTCTAGATAATCAACATTTTCTCATTCAATCCATTATCCATTCTAGATAATCAACATTTACTCATTCAATCCATTATCCATTCTAGATAATCAACATTTACTCATTCAATCCATTATCCATTCTAGATAATCAACATTTTCTCATTCAATCCATTATCCATTCTAGATAGTCAACATTTACTCATTCAATTCATTATGCATTCTAGATAATCAATATTTACTCATTCAATCCATTATCCATTCTAGATAATCAACATTTACTCATTCAATCCATTATCCATTCTAGAAAATCAACATTTTTACTCATTCAATCCATTATCCATTCTAGATAATCAACATTTACTCATTCAATTATGCATTCTAGATAATCAACATTTACTCATTCAATCCATTATCCATTTTAGTTAATCAATGTTTTTTTCTTTTTTCTATCCTACCAAATTTTTTTTGCTCGAGGGCAAAATATAACCATAAAAAAATGAGGACAAGAAAACCATTAATGGCAATATGTCTAGATTGCAGTATTTTCTATCATGTGTCATATTGATCAAAGTACATAAGACAGCAGTCACATGATTTTAAGACAAGAAGTTTAGTAAAAAGTTTAATGCAGATTACTGGAACATGAAATAAAGGTGAGTAGTTTTTAGTGAAGAGTTTTACAATGTTCATGACACATCTACATGTCATTTTACCCAACTCTTCAGGCAACTCTTTCTACGAAATCAAGCTAACCAAAGAGGTTAATTCATGATGCTGGACATGAGATAGAACATAGTTACCTAGTTTGTAATTATGTTTAAAGCACTCCTTCATGTTGAATCTATATACCAAGTTGCATTATTCTGTTTTGTTTTTTTTATAAATGATGCAATATCATGTATTGAATCAGGTTATATTAATCTGCATAAAATACAGTGACCTAGTTTTGACTGATTGGCTATACATCTTTATCTCAGGTTACATGACTCTAATCAATTGTGTCAGAGAAAACATAATTACTCAAAATCTAAACCTGAAAAATTAAAACAATGGTGGGCAATATTTGGTGACCAAGATATATATTAAGGTAACCAAACTTTCACTGTTTGGTGAAATACTACTCTGGAAAAATATGTACAAACCAAGCCATTTGATTTATTGACTAACAGTGTCTAAAAAAATGAACTAAGCATATACCCTAACCTCAGTGCTGATTCAGACGGACTGATATTATCAGTCTATAAGCCATTATAGCTTTCCAAATTTGCCATGTTAGATATGCATTCTTAACCTCAAACAAAACGTCAATAAACAATTTGATAATTTATAATAATCATCTTGACATTAGAGCTCTATATTGTTATTTTAAATGTTAAAAGAATAATTTATTGGCCTTAAAACTTCTAAATACGAGTCTGAAATACTTTCTACATGTCTCAATTGTACAAGCTAGGAAACAAAAGACCAACCTTATTAACAGCATGGGAGGTGGTAGAGAAGCTGTCGATAAAGGTCTGACTGATGATCTCAAGGCACTGGTCTGTGTATCCAGGTTTGTTGATGTCAAACACTACATCTGGCTTGGTGATAAGACTAGCCCAAAAACGGATTGGATAACTGAAAGCAACATGTGACTTTAATGGCGGTACAGAAATATGCAGCTTTTGTATGCATCTTCAGATCTAACTCTTCAGCCATGTTTAGCAAGGAATTAACAGGAATCCACTAAACTTCTATTGTCCAAATGACAGAAATTCACAATACTCTATTTCTTTGATTCATTTATTATTTATAATTATGAAGTCTAATTACTAATTATAAAATCATCATATATTTCTATGAAATTCTAGCATATCAAATTTTTTACTAATAAAATATTTTTCTATTGACCAGTAGATTTAAAAATTGACCTTTGACCAAGCACCAAACAATGTGGTCTAAAAAGGTTTCTCACCTGAATTTATAAATCAATTAACATACCAACTTTTGCTAGGAAAAACAACAGACCAACAATGCCTGTGCAATCAATTATCAAACACCTGAAACATATTTAGTGCCATACACAAACCCTGTCATTCATCATTATTTTAAAGTCAGAAATGCAGACATCAGATCACTCTCATACATAAAAGAGAAGCTTCATTGTCATTCTAGTCTCACATATAATATATATATATATATATATATATATATATATATATATATATATATATATATATATATATATATATATATATATATATATATATATATATATTGTTGCCAACCACTGACTGGAGTGGAACCAATTAAGTTGTAGGGCTGGCAGGATTTGATATTGTATTCAAACATATTACTCCCTGTGTTTGGTCTGATTGTAGTGCAAAGTCATGGTTGTACTAACAAGTTTAAATATTTATTTTCTTTTGGTCTTTAAGAGAAAAACTGTTTTTATGGAGATCACTCTTAACCCATGTAACTGAATGGCTTACTTCCAAACTTCTTCTGAACAGTTATGTTGTTGTTGTTGTAGTTGTTATAGTGTTTAACTCCATTTTCAGCACAAGACAGGCTATACATGACGGCCAGTATTAATGTTGGAGGAAGAACCCTGGAAAACCCTGGGAAGAACCACCGACCCACATAAAGCTACTGGCAGGCTTTCTCACTTACCCACATTAGCCAAGTCTGGACTGGAACTCACACAGACAGAGGTGAGATGGCAATGATCTGTAACAGTCAGTGCTTTGGACCAGTTGGGGCATGTCTGGTCAGTTATACAAACATTTTAAATTGTTCATATCAAGTACATTACAATATCAGTGACCAACTATCAATTTCAGTTAAGATAGCCTGCAAGCCTAGATACAAGTTTCTCTTCTGATTCATGCATTTTTATGTCAGCAAAATTAGATGTTTCTAGCAAATATGAATGTATGTACAAATGAATGGTTTCCAAGCACCCCAAATTAATAAATATGTAATAACTGTTTCAAGTATTTCTTATTTAAGGTGCATTAAGTTGGTAAATGCATCAGTGAAGTCCATACACATACCCTCCCCCACTTCATCTTATAAGAGGAAACATGTTCAAAATTTTCTTCAGTTAACTAACTTAGTTGGATACTGCACAATACAGTATTTAAAATGATGCCACTTGTGGACCACAACAATTGTGAGTTAGTGGGGTTTCACAGTACTCTAATTTGGTATTATTAAAGCAGTATTACCACAGCCATGTGCTGGAATATACTGCTTGATAAAATTAGTGATTTTCTTTAATTTGGTTAGATAAATGACTGAATTGACCCTTCCCACAAAGTGTGGCAGTGACACACTATGTCTAGTACAACAACTTGTCTTATAAATGTTGTATCTCTTCTTTTAGTGCTGATGGTAGTAGATAGGCCTGAATAACTTTCCTTGAAAATATTCACATTTACTTAATGTAATTTGGTTTTAAAATCAACTGATTTATCTCAAAGATTATTTTACATGCTAGCTTGGAACCAATGTCAGAAATGTGCAGCTGTTCAACTCAAACAAAACTGATTTGTACCGAACATGGCCTGACTATAAATATCATTTATCCTGAATGCTGGGCTGTCAGACTTGCTTCAGTTGTACAGCTGGTAAAATTCTATACAGCATCATTTTGAGATGAAATTTTTACATTGTTTTGGATTTTTATTAATGGCGGCCATATCTGATAGTATTATTTGGAAAATGTAAAACCTCTCATGCAAGGGTACACTTTGTCAGATTTAGTGAAAATTCCATTGAGCAGTTCTTGACAGAAAGATGTTTCAATGTTTTTTTCTACGTTTTGGTAACTGTGCCAATGATTAATTGTAGATTGGCCCCATCTTTGTACATTTAAAAGCCATTTATTGCAAGGATGCTTTATAATATTTGGTTAAATGTATTGAGTGATTTTTGAGAAGTCACATAAATATTTTTATAATTTTTGTTAACAGTGGCCAAATGTGATGGCAGATGAGCACAATGTGTATACTTTGATGGCAGAGTAGTACCATCTGTACACTTCAATGGCAGACTGGCAACATTTGTATACTTTGATGGCAGAGCAGTAACATCTGTACACTTCAATGGCAGACTGGCACCATTTGTATACTTTGATGGCAGAGCAGTACCATCTGTACACTTCAATGGCAGACTGGCACCATTTGTATACTTTGATGGTAGACCAGTACCATCTGTACACTTAAATGGCAGACTGGTAACATTTGTATACTTTGATTGCAAAGCAGTACCATCTGTACACTTAAATGGCAGACTGGCAACATTTGTATACTTTGATGGCAGAGCAGTAACATCTGTACACTTCAATGGCAGACTGGCAACATTTGTATACTTTGATGGCAGAGCAGTACCATCTGTACACTTCAATGGCAGACTGGCACCATTTGTATACTTTGATGGTAGACCAGTACCATCTGTACACTTAAATGGCAGACTGGCAACATTTGTATACTTTGATTGCAAAGCAGTACCATCTGTACACTTAAATGGCAGACTGGCAACATTTGTATACTTTGATGGCAGACCAGTACCATCTGTACACTTCAATGGCAGACTAAAAACATTTGTATACTTTGATGGTAGACCAGTACCATCTGTACACTTCAATGGCAGACTGGCACCATTTGTATATTTTGATGACAGAGCAGTAACATCTGTACACTTCAATGGAAGACTGGCAACATTTGTATACTTTGATGGCAGACCAGTACCATCTGTACACTTCAATGGCAGACTGGCACCATTTGTATACTTTGATGGCAGACCAGTACCACTTCAATGGCAGAGCAGTACACTTCAATGGCAGACTGGCAACATTTGTATACTTTGATGGCAGAGCAGTACCATCTGTACACTTCAATGGCAGACTGGCATCATTTGTATACTTTGATGGTAGACCAGTAACATCTGTACACTTAAATGACTGACCAGCAACATTTGTATATTTTGATTGCAGAGCAGTACCATCTGTACACTTAAATGGCAGACTGGCAACATTTGTATACTTTGATGGCAGACCAGTACTATCTGTACACTTCAATGGCAGACTGGTAACATTTGTATACTTTGATGGTAGACCAGAACCATCTGTACACATCAATGGCACACTGGCACCATTTGTATACTTTGATGGTAGACCAGTAAAATCTGTACACTTAAATGGCTGACCAGCAACATTTGTATACTGTGATTGCAGAGCAGTACCATCTGTACACTTCAATGGCAGACTGGCACCATTTGTATACTTTGATGGTAGACCAGCACCATCTGTACACTTCAATGGCAGACCAGCAACATTTGCATATTTTGATGGAAGAGCAGTACCATCTGTATACTTAAATGGCAGACTGGCACCATCTTCACACTGATGGCAGATCATCACCATCTGTATACTCTTATGGCAGATCAAAACTATCTGAACACTTTGTTGTCAGACTGGCACCATCTGAAAACTTTGATGACAGATCAGCATCATCTGTATGCTTTGATGGTAGACTGGCA
Source organism: Potamilus streckersoni (assembly GCA_016746295.1). Classification (NCBI taxonomy): domain Eukaryota; kingdom Metazoa; phylum Mollusca; class Bivalvia; order Unionida; family Unionidae; genus Potamilus; species Potamilus streckersoni. Next base: position 1,141,499 of record JAEAOA010001802.1, on the reverse strand, counting down.
CCATCTGTACACTTTGATGACAGACTGGCACCATCTGTACACTTTGATGGCAGAAAAGCACCATCTGTACACATTTAAACCCCTTTATGAATGGATGCCTTCTGTCAAATTTGCTCATATTCTGCTAAGTAGTGTTTGAGAAGTCATTGAAAGGTTTTTATACTTTTAGTAATGACAGCCATATCTGATGGTGGATCACCACAATTTGCATAAATTTGAAAGCACTTATACCATGCTGTAAATAAAGTTTGGTCAAAAATTCTGATGAGCTATTTTTGTAAATGAAGCTGTTTAAAGGCTTTTCTATCTTCAGTAACAATGTGTGTGTATTTGTGTGTGTGTGTGTGTGTGTAGGTGAGTGTGTGTGTTGGTGTATGTGAAATATACTTTTGAAATGTTACTTTAAGGATTTTTCTAATTTTTTCAAGATGGCCATATTACATGATGATTGTCATCCATTTAAAACATTCTGAAAAGAATCATACAGATGGCACATTTTATGATGAGTTTTCTAATGGCAAATAGGAGTAAAAATAATACCATCAAGATTTTAAGTGACACAGTATCATGCATTAGTAAGTATGTACACTATGAGAATAAAGCATTACTTATTATATATACTATGAAAATAAATCATTAATAATTATATACACTATGAGAATAAAGTATTACTTATTATATATACTATGAAAATAAATCATTAATAATTATATACACTATGAACATAAAGCATTAATTATACATGCTTCGGGCATAATGTATAAGTATATATTTACAACTCTATGGTCTTAAACTATGTAACAGAAAGCGAATCCAACAAGTTTGGTCAAATCAACATATAATTTATTTCCCTAGAAAAGTGAAAATTTAAAACACAATACTGAGAATTACATCACATATAATTCTAATATTTTATCACAAGTCCAAAAGTAAAGAATGTCCAGAATAAATTCAAATGGTCTTGAATATATTGATTTATCATAATCACATAATCCAGAATGTCTTTAAATGAGTCCTCAATAATCCCTAAGTAGTGTTTTACTCCAAAAATTCAATGAGAACTTTGCAATTCCTTTGAATAACAAACAATGCCTCTTAAATTATATTGGAATACAAACATAAGTGATTCAAGAGGCTGATCTTCAAACAGGATTGAATAATTGTTTACCAAGTTTCCTCTGTATAGATTGTCACTTGACCTGTGATGCAACGGCATTGTTTGGAACACTGATTTCTAACAGAAAATTCTATCAAATTTTAAACAAGACCTGAACATAAATTTTGATAAACTACTTAATGTCATGACTAAAGTCAGGTAGACAAAATAAGACAAAATTCAGTTAATCAAAAAACTTTACCCTCAATCATGAACAAAGGTCAATCATACAATATAAATTAAATACACATAACAGTATACCAACAGCATCAAGTATTACTAAGTATATATACAATAAGAATCAAGTATTAATAAGCATATATACTAGAGCATTAAGTATTATTCAGTATATATACTAAGAGAATTAGGTATCATACAGTATATATACTAAGAGAATTAGGTATCATACAGTATATATACTAAGAGAATTAGGTATCATACAGTATATATACTAAGAGAATTAGGTATCATACAGTATATATACTAAGAGAATTAGGTATCATACAGTATATATACTAGAGAATTAGGTATCATACAGTATATATACTAAGAGAATTAGGTATCATACAGTATATATACTAAGAGAATTAGGTATCATACAGTATATATACTAAGAGAATTAGGTATCATACAGTATATATACTAAGAGAATTAGGTATTATACAGTATATATACTAAGAGAATTAGGTATCATACAGTATATATACTAAGAGAATTAGGTATCATACAGTATATATACTAAGAGAATTAGGTATCATACAGTATATATACTAAGAGAATTAGGTATCATACAGTATATATACTAAGAGAATTAGGTATCATACAGTATATATACTAAGAGAATTAGGTATCATACAGTATATATACTAAGAGAATTAGGTATCATACAGTATATATACTAAGAGAATTAGGTATCATACAGTATATATACTAAGAGAATTAGGTATCATACAGTATATATACTAAGAGAATTAGGTATCATTCAGTATATATACTAAGAGAATTAAGTATCACTAAGAATATACGAGGGTCATGCTACCAGGCGAAGAGGGTGATTAAGTCACCTAAAATATGTAAATTTCACCTTTACTGTTAGGAAAGTGAAAATGACTTTGCCTGTAATTTTTTTAGAGGTACATGGACAACTTTCTTAGCCTTAGTCTTTTAGTGTGTTATTCTAGTAATGTGTTGTAACTAAAGTTATTCTTCAAGCCATCTGTAGCTAGGCCTAGTTTTGATATCATTTGATATAATATGCTGACAAGTAGACCCTTGCACATTCAAGAGTTTTGAAAGCTGATTGGCAATAAACTATTTCCCAAGTTGGCAACTAGGTTCCTATAATGACCTGATTTGCAAATGTTATCCTTCAATGATAAATGTATACATACTTGTGTTTAGAAACTTTAACAATAGTATGTAAATAGCAGTTTGTGTTTTAAGAATAAAATCAGCAATCTGGATAAATTTAATTGCCTCTGGTACACTAAAATTAGGAGACTGTAGTTTTATCAATAACACAAGACGAAATTTCTGACAACATAAAATCATCTTACCAATTATAAACTGACATTTATAAATTATTAATTTATAATACCAGTAAGATGATTTCATGTCATAAGAAATTTTGTAGTGCTTTATTGATAAAACTGCAGATGCTTGTGTACCTGTAACTGGGGAAAAAACATGGCCAACATGGCTATGTCTGAGAAATGCCAGTTTAGTTTATTAGACTGTTTTCGTAAATCATTGAGCATATATATACAAATATACAATTCATACAAAGCAAAGCTTAAGTATTATGTTATTTAAGATTTAACATTAAAATGCAATTAAATAGGTCTGAAACATATGATACAATTCTATGTTGTGGAATTCACAAGAAATGTATGGTCAAAGTTGTTTTTTGACTGGACTCATACATGAGAAAATGCTGAAAAAAAGCTGCAAAGCAGATAAAATTTAATCAATGGCTAAAATTAATGCAAGTATATAGACAAATATATAAATAATAAATCTGCAATCCGATCAATGACTATTGTAATGAAGCAATATAAAATGAGTGATTACATTACAAATATTCCTCCTTCTAAAAACAGATGCACTCACGTCTGAGTTGATTCCGCTGAAAAGAAAGTTTTAGTTCGTATACCGACTATATATGTATATATGAGCCATGTCTGTAATTTTATGCATTTTGGTGTGTTGTATGTGAATAGCTAGAGTAATGTTTTATCTGCAACAAAGAAATGTGGACACTTGTGGATTTGCTGTCATGTACGTGGTACAGGGGTTGTGTCAAAATGCATTTAAAAATCTTTGAATGTGCCAATATTGTGAACTTTTAAAAAGTATTATAAAAACAAATACAAAAATATAAAAAGCTTGATTAAAGATAGTTGATTAGGCACTTGCAATTGCAATAATGTAATCCAGTTACTCAGTTAAATTTTGTAATAGTGCATTTCCTGTTATTCTCCCTTAGAGTCATAAGGCTTATACAAGTAAGAAAATTATCTATTAGAAAAAAAGTATTGCTTAAATCCAATGTTAAATGCAAATATGAATACTGGGAAATAGATAAATAAGAGAACATATATATATATATATATATATATATATATATATATATATATATATATATATATATATATATATATATATATCACTTATTGCTTAGCATCCATATCTCACTGTTCAGCTCTCACTTCTCCCTAAAATTCAAAACTAGTTTGACCCCGATATATACTAAGAGAATTAAATAGAACTAAGTATATATACTAACAGCATTCAATGTAGTACCAAGAACATCAAGTGTATTTAATTATGTATACAAGGAGAATTAAGTATCACTATGTATATACAGTGTGACAGCATGTAGTATGCTCTGTTATAACATGAATTTGAATATAACATGGTTGTGGTGTGGCTCCCAAAATTTTATATACATGTATTTTTGTCATACATGGAAACAAAAAATGTAAAAAGTTTATTATCATTTTGGGGAAGAGATTGCATATGAATAATGCAAGATGATTGCAACATAGTTCCTGAAATTTTATATGTATTTGTCTCGTACATGAAAAAATAGTTTTTTCTTAAAAGTCTGAAAATGTGTAAAAAGTTTAATTTATGATCGCATAGGGTTTCACTAATGTCACAAACTGCAATTTGTTTTATTGGCAGTAAAATATACAGCAATTTTTATTTTATTGGCGACATTGTTGGCTGTTTTAACTTGTATATACACTATTGGTTTGGAGACAAATTCAGAAGACCCATGAAATTAAGCCGAAAACTTGATATAAAATGCACTGAAATTTATCTACTATTACATAAACAAATTCTTTGTCCATATTGACAAACCATTGTAACAGTGCACTGTTATATCATAACCCACTTATGTTGACATCTAACATGAGTACTGTATGGTTTAAGATAGCTGCTTATTTTGTTGATGACATTTCTGGTAGTGGAGATCAACTGGGCAAGGCATTATCTTGTAATCTATCTTTCTTTGGATTTTGGACACTCACTAATATATTTTCACCAACTGACATTTGTATGTAGTTGGTAAATACAATTCCTCTTCTTTTCACTCAGAATTAAATCCTTCAGAACATTCATATTTTCTATAGTAATCTCTGTCATCAGACATCTGTGCCTCTATCAGACTGTTGTCCATTGACCCTTTGTTAAATTTCTTTCATGCATGCATGAAAGGCAGCTTAACTCCACTACCACATCTTACTTGTTGGTCTATTCAATGGGCAAGGAGAAACAGTAACTACAATTGACCAAACAACACCCAATTTCTCTTTTTAAAAAGGTACCTAGATAAAATAGCTTGCTGAAATTTCAAAGAAAACAGATTACCATTGAAGCACCAAATTGTTATGGAAATGTACTAAGCAAATGAAAAAATCAATCTTAATCATGCAATACATTTATTTGATGTTGCCGCCACAATAAGAAACTGGCATTTATTTGGTTCTCCAAAGCTGACTTTTAGTGGTGACTTCAATAATGCATGCACCTGTGATCAAAGACAGCCAACTACAATCTTCAATTAAAACAAAGAACTTCAAAGGAAGTCAGCACCAAACTTAATTAAAAGCAATGGAATCTGATGGACTTAAGTACTACTAGGTCATCATTTCAACCGTGGAGTTGATGAGGAACACTCTAGTCATCTGGTAGAGGTTCTGTTCTGTGCATGCACAGGTGGCTGATTAGGCCAATCCTTCATGGAAGGTTCATTTGCATAAAGGACAAGGGATGAGTTAGACATCTCCAGAAGGGTTGATGGTACATGTTTTTCTGGCTTGCTGCTTCAGTTCTTTTGCTGCTGTCCTGCTATATTCACACAAATTGGGGCCTTTGTGCATGGAGGAATGCCATGTGACTTGATTGCTGGCTGTTTGCTCCCAGGAATCAGGGTTTTTGTTGAAAGCTTTCAATGCAGCTTTCAGATTGTCTTTAAAGTTTTTCTTCTAACCTCTGTGGGATCGCTGTCCTTGCTGTAGCTTGCCATAGAAGAGTCTCTTAGGCAGCCAGTGGTCTGGCATGCATACACCATACCTCTGATTCTACTAGCGGTAGGGAAAAAATACCATTTTAAAGACCATCTACCAAACATACCGTTTAGTAGTCAAAATCTACCAGTTTTGAAAATTTCATGGAATTATATTTTTTTTTAAATCAGGTTTTTTTACATGTTCTTTCAACACATTAGATAAAGCAGCCAGAACCAGTCTACTGGTAGCCAGAAATAAAAAGCCTATGATATGACTGGTTCGACCATGCATGATTGACTAGTGGGATTACAATTGTTAACATGTGGACACAAAGTGGCTAATTGATTACCTTATTGTTGTAATTTGAGGAGTTTAAGGCCAAATGGGGTATGTTGTTTGAGGTGTTATAAGTAATAAAAGGATCAAATGTAATCCTTGATGACCATAAGTCTTTGAATAAAACTTGGCCAAACTTTTGTGGAAGGAAGATGAAACAGAGACTGACCAAAAATGCTAAGAAGCCACCAGCTAAGAAATACTAGTCTGACACTACATCTCCGCTTGTTTGTACCCCCAACCGATTTCAATAACTAAAACATTTAATGTGATAAAAAGTGCACAGAACTAAGTTAATTGAATCATTGCTTTATAATTTTTAACCTGACAGTGACCAGAATGACAATAATACTGGCATCCCCTAGCACCTTTTTCATGCTTAAAAGACTTTCCATATTAACATGGTGCCATATTCCGACAATATAATAATGTAATTCATCCTATTCAGTTACTACTGGATAATTCTATAAATTATCATAACGTTCAGTTTGGAATTAAATTCCTTTGCACACATGAACATATTAATGAAACCGCTTGTTAAATTTTTTGTTGTAATTCATTCTTTTCCTTTGCATGATTTGACACTGTAAATATTGGAAGCAGATGACATATGTATGTAAATATGTAGTTGTGCACACACCCCTTTGCTAAAAAATAGGCTTGTCCAGGAACTGGAAATGGATCTCAAGCATGTCTATCTATTATACTGAAAACTTCTGTTAAACATGAAACCTGGAGACGGTGATGATGTTATGGCCATTTTACTCACAGTCAGTTTAAAAAATATATCTCAATGAATGAACTAAGTTCTTTGCACTTTTTATTTCAAATTAAAGGTTTCCATTATTGAAATTGATAGGGAGGTACAAACAAATGGGTTAATTGACTTGGACTATACAACAAGTTTAACAATGCTTGGATACCAGAATTAAAGTGTGCGCAGGCTTTGCATTGTCTTTCATGCAAATTGGATTTTAAGATAGCATATGGAGGAAGAAATTATATCACCAGACATCTACAGACACCATCACATAGGAGCAACAATTCTTTTGCAACACACTCACATTGAAGGCATTATTTAAAACTGGATCAAAAGTGGATAATCACAGAGGACATTCTCCATTCTTCGGAAAATCCAGAGTAATTTAAGGGGAAGCTTGGACTAGAAGACTATGGAGAGCCTGCTAAGTGTGAAGTTAAAAAATCACAATGAATGTCACCAGGGGTCACCAGACAATGTTCTTCTGATGACAACTAAAAATGCCCATGGATTGTATTTAAAAAATCTTTGCTTGTAACACTTTCCATCAGATTCTGAATCTGAATCATATGCAATATTGTATGGTGTGTTATAATATGAAAAGAATACATATTTTGTGACAAATTAAACTTATTTTATTTTTAATTCCCATTAAAATGTGTAAAATTTATACCAATAAACATCTCAATTTATAGAAGCCAATCTCCTGAACAAAATGTGTAAACCTAATGGTTTGAAAGCCTGGTTCTGTCACAGGTATGGTACATTGTGTCCCGTCCAGCATAGATGAGACTGCATCAGGATGGTGTGGATGTTGGGGAGATCAGCTTGGGTGAGTTTCTGGAACCTTGTCCTGCCACTTGATGTTCAAGATTTTCCTAGGACTTTTCTATATAAAAGTTTGTTTAGCTTTCTGTTATGGCATTGGTACACCTTCCATATTTTGTATGTGTAGTATGTGTAAGTAGTGTGGGGAGCACAACTGCCATGTAGACCTTTAGTTTGGTCTGAATGCTGATGACTCTTCTAATCCAGACATTGGTACACAGTCTGCCGAAAGATGCGCTGGCTCTGGCAATGTGTAGGTTCACCTTGTCATCAATAGTTACGGTCTGTGACAATGCACTGCCAAAGTAAGTGAAGTGGTTCACTACCTTGAGTTTTCATCCATTGACGGTGATGTTGGGCCCAACATAGGGCTTTCCAGGGGCTGGCTGATGCCAGACTTCAGTCTTCTTGAAGCTGATGGTGAAACAGAATCTTGTGCAGGAGCTGGAGAACTTGTCAATGCTGCATTGCAGGTTGACTTCTGAGTCAGCATTGATGGCACAGTCATCAGCAAATAGGAGATCCTTGATGGTGTTTGTCATAACTTTGGTTTTTGCTTGAAGCCCCTTGGGGTTTTCCATTTGTATGGTACCTGATATCGACTCCAACATCTCCGTTTCTCAAAGCAGAAGTCAGCATGTCAGAGAACAATAGACTGAATAGTGTCAGTGCCAGAACACAACCCTGCTTAATGCCATTGGTTACTGGGAATAGCTTAGATGTCTGTCCATTGTCCTGGATTTGTGCCTGCATGCCATCCTGGAAAAACTGTACCAGGGATATACATTTTCTAGGGCATCCATATTTGGCCATTACCTTCCACAAGCCTTCTCTGCTGACAGTATCAAAGGACTTTATCAAGTCGACATAGATGGATAAGAGGTCTGCATTTTGCTCCTGACATTTCTCTTGTAGCTGCCTTGCAGCAAAAACCATAGCGATGGTCAAACATTTCTTCTGGAATCCACACTGGCTTTCTGGTAAGAGTCGCTGGTCAAGGTATATATAATAATGCTGCATCCCTCAACTTCTAAAACCTTACCTCAACCTTAATACTCTCTTGACCAACAATTTCCAAGGCTGTTCCTCTGCTGAATTTGTCGTAGGCAAGACAAGTTTAAACATATATGTCACTACAAATTGATTGTGCTATTTTTTTTCAACATTGTTTAACCCTTTACTTCATACAAGCGCCCTTTGGTTCCTCTACTGCATTTGCATAAAGGTGCCTTAGGCACCTGATTCACATGCAAGCGCCTTTGGGTAACTCTGTAAACAGCAGCAATTTTGAGCAGGTTTTCATAGTGCCACCTTTGGGAAAAACCCCTTGTTAGATACTACATTCATTGGTGAGAATGACCATTACATCAGATCACATGGTCACTGTTTATTCTCTGGTCAAAATCTGCTATTTAAAGTAATTGGGTCGTAACTGTGTTGTATTCTCCATTTGACAAAATGGTGGTCGCTGATATCATTCAATACTTGCTCAAGTAGAATCACAACTATGAAAGCTTCAATAACTTAGATAAAGGCTCTGATACTGATGTAGGAAGCCATTAGTTATATAAATTATCAAATTCAGCTAATTTAGTGATGTAGACACAGGCAAAGAACTTGTAAATTTCAAATATGAGAAATTGCTGCTTCAGTTTATCATGCAGCTTCACTGACTTGATAGTGAATGAGTTCTCTCAAGATTTTAAAGCACACACAAAATTATCTTGTTAAAAATAATTACCATAACTATAACGACCATAATTTACTGATAAAAAATTTTCCATACATAATATAGGTCTATCAATAATGCAAATTGGTTAAAACTGCTGTTAAACGTAACAAGCACTTCACTGCTTAACATGCCTATATGTAGTATATTGCTCTGGGTAACTTTGCTACATGCGAATCAAAGGGCTAATAAGCCATACACTCTATGAGGGAAAGGGTTTACACATTGTTGTCTATATCATGCCAAGAAAGTGGGACTATGTGCTTTTGACATTAAGGCAGCTAATCTGAGTTGCCCACAACCTTTTTCTTACAAATCAGACACTCTACCAAATGAGTTATGAGCTATCATGGCTCCTTACAAGATAGGAGGATAAAGACAAAAGTCAGCTAAACTATTTACCTATGACTTTTCCAAACATGCAGTGTATCTTCATCTAATTTATGCTGATCTGCCAGATTATCCAATAGGTCATAAAAGGTCTTGACAATGGTGGGAACTCCATTTGCATCGAGAATACTGTCAAATAATTCCTTTATGTATGGCAAGATGGAAATCTGAAATGAATCAAGTTACATCAGTTTCAGAGAAATAACATTTCTGCATTTCTGAAAGGAGATAGAAGACATATCCAGCAGGTGCAATCTAAAAATAATCCAGAAATTTAGTAGCAACACAGCTGTTTTTCTTGTAGAATGTAGACTTAAGGTTCGAGACTGATGACTGATAGTCTCACTCCTTAAGTCTACTTTCTACAAGAAAACAGCTGTGTTGCTATGGCCTGAATCTTGCTGATGTTTTGAATAATAATAATAATAATAATAATAATAATAATAATAATAATAATAATAATAATAATAATAATAATAATATAAATAATATAATACCTTTGAGGCATTAATGAGAAGTGTAACAATATACATCATACAAGGTAATATTAATTTTTAGTATGCTTAACATGTCATAAATATAATAAATACTAAATTCTACTAATATTGGTAAAATGTACATGCTTTTGATATATTCCTTTAATAAGGTAATATTTCCATGATTTTACATGAAGTGGAAGAATTTTCCATAGAACTGTGCTCAAAAACTATTGGCTTTTCTTAAATTGCTCTTTGCTTGGATTTGGTGGATGATAACTTCCATGTGATGTTGACCCAAGGCATAAAAAGTGCTGAATAAGGCCTGAAAAAACCTGCAGAGACAAAATCTATCCTATCATACAATGTAAGCCATTTTAGTTCTCTACAGAGTTCTTTTGGTGAAAATTAAAACGGTGCTTATAAAATAAGACATGCTGCCTTTCGTTTGAAGTTTATAATTTGATATCAAGATGAGATTTGGCAGTTTCCCAAAACAGTAAACCTTTTTGTATGCATTGTAATATTATAATACAGAATAGGAGTTTCTGTAGATAAATATTTTTTAAATTTTACTAAGTCAAAATTTGAAAATGGTATTTTACAAACAAAAAGAAAATTTAAGACTGAAAAAAAAATGGGACCAAGTAGTAATTTTAGTCTTGATGGGTTTTTGGTTTACCAAGTTCCTCAGATTTCATCTAAAAAAAAAGAGGCAACTAGGTTATGTCCCCTTAGTTATAACATAATGGTAATATTGATTTGTACCAACTTTGAACTTTGTTTTATTAATATACTAATCTCTGCTTCTATTGGTATTTATTGAGTTGTTGTGTACACTAAATATTTATTGAATCATTTTTTAACTATATATTTATTGAGCTATTGTTTAACTATATATTTATTGAGTCATTATTTAACTAAATATTTACTGAGTTATTATTTAACTAAATATTTATTGAGTTATTATTTACACTAAATATTTATTGAGTTATTGTTTACACTAAATATTTATTAAGTTATTGTTTACACTAAATATTTATTGAGTTATTGTTTACACAAAATATTTATTGAGTTATTGTTTACACTGAATATTTATTAAGTTATTGTTACACTAAATATTTATTGAGTTATTGCATACACTATTTTCATTTCATTTATGGAAACTGACAAGATTATTATGTTGCTAGCTGCAAAATATAAGACGAGATGGTTGCAAAATGGTTGCTGGTCTTTGTTGGCACCATTGTTAAAGATGAGTACACCTGTCTTGTTCCAATTCTAAAAGACAACTGATTGAGACATGGATGACCAGCAAATAAACATCAGCTGCTTCAAACAATCACATCTGATGGTTCAATATTACAAACATTTAACTTTCCAGGCGGACACTTTAGGCAGGTATAAAAACTACAATTATCCTATTGCCAACAATAGCCATAATCTGTGCCACTGAATATAATGGACATGGTTTTACTTCATGCTATTTTTGGACCTCACAACTGGGATCTGGCAGCTATCAGGTCATATTTGAATAAGTTTCAGTTTTATTTGGTTCATTTTTATTCAACAATTAAATTGGGGGTGGGGAATTTAGTTTGGTTTTCAGTGGTAAAGGATTTCATTTTACACAATACTTTTGCATTGAAATTAAAAAAGGAAACAATTGAGGACTAGAAAACCATCTTGGCTTAAGAGGATTCCTATTTAGTGAGGTTTTGGATACAAAGTTTTGCTGTATTGTCAACATAGTTGACTCAATGTAAATTATTATCTACAGATACAGGTAATGTTTCTCATCCATGACATTTTCCAACTTAGAAATATTTATTATGAGAAATAATTTTGAGTTCTCAAATTGATGTTCCCAGCATTATAAATTTTATTCTATAGCCATATATTACCAACTTATTTTCTTGTGCCTAACTTTTGAACTATAATAAAGCTGGAGTCCTCAGCCTTGGAACATATACACAGAGGTGAGAATTCGAGTCCAGACTTGGCTAACATGGGTAAGTGAGAAAGCTTGCCAGTAAGTTCTCGTGTGTCGGTGGTTCTTCCCGGGGTTTTCCTCCACCATTAACACTGGCTGCCATGTATAGCCTATCTTGTGCTGAAAAATGGTGTTAAGCACACAACAACAACATTTCTTAACACACACTTCAACTACAGGGTCGTAACATAGTGCTTATTTCGAGACTGAGCTTGGGCTCTGTGAAATAAGAAATGAATTCTGTATAAATCGTTTTATTTCATTAAATTTTATTATTATTTTGATTATGTTAGCATGAGTCTAATATGTTATTAGAAACATAGTTTTATCTTAAATCGTAAATGTTACTCATGCAAAGCACGATCTGTGAATGATGGTAAATTCATCATAAGTAAACATTCAGGAACAGCTAGTAAACAATTGGCTGATACTTGGTCAGGCTTTCCTAATGTCCAGATGCATAGTTAAATTACACATGTCCTCATGTACATGAAACGACATATTATCTTTGTTTATATGTTTAATTATTTGTAAGAAAGTTCACTCACAGTCACAGTCAGAGTAAAAGACAGACTTATAGCTGATTTTAACATCTTAGAGTCACACAGCTTCTATTATCTTAAAAAAGGTATTTTTGTGCGAGAAATTGTCTGTTTGTGTGTTCATGTAGAACGACATGTGTTTTGTTAGTGGAGCTAACTGTACTTCATCTATCTAAATAATTATTTTCCTGGAGAACAACACTACTGGTTTGGATAAAGACATTTTCTGAAAATCTTTTAAATTGGAATGGAACAATACAAAACTGTGCTTAATTGTGTAAATTCTAGATGTTTGTGTTAGCCTTCATCTGACATCATCATCCACCATCTAGGACCGAACTGAACATCAGACAGTGTCAATTTAGGTCTTTTCACAAGACTTTTATATCTATTTTTTATATGTTTTTAAATCTTTAGAACAAACAATTTGGATACTTTTCATAAATTTTAAGTCTTGTTTCATATATTTCATTTTTCCATGTATTCTAGGGAAATAAATTATTTTTGTTAAAATTTACAATGGTTGTTGTCTTCCCTCTTTCTTTGTGTTACTTTGAATGAGCCGATGCGTAACAACTAAGACATTAAAGAGAAGCTGAGGAAGCTAAGTCATAGAATATTTACAATGACTAGACCATGATTTATAATGACTAGATGAAAATGGAGGATTTCAGAAATATATCAGACAATGAGATAAATTCTTGGACATTTCACTAGATGACATTAGACAGTTACACTTATAGGATACTGTGAATACAAAATATATGGATTTAACTTTCATTGCTTATTTGTGTGGAATTAACTTATTATGGGATTGTGAATCAGATTATTCTGAGCCATTTTTATATCAGTATGTGACCTGTAACTAAACTTGAATTAACAGATTTGTCATATAAAAAATGAATTAAAAATGTCAAGTTTTATGGATTTATGGAGAAATTGTAAGTTGTCAATTTATTGGTTACATGTTCCACTCAAGAATATAATTATATTTTACATTGGTTCTGTCATTTTATATGTATGTATGTATGTATGTATGTATGTATGTATGTATGTATGTATGTATGTATGTATGTATGTATGTATGTATGTATGTATGTATGTATGTATGTATGTATCAATGTATGTATGTATGTATGTATGTATGTATGTATGTATGTATGTATGTATGTATGTATGTATGTATGTATGTATGTATGTATGTATGTATGTATGTATGTATGTATGTATGTATCCAGTTGGGCTTCTTTTTTTCCAAAGGTGGAACTCTAAATCACTGCCAACAAGCCACACCTTCAGATGTCTATGAAGATGTCTATGACTTGCAAAATACACTTAAAGGAGCATCAAAGAGAAAATGGCTTTCTGTAGCCCTAAAATGGATGCATGTATTTAACTAATGAGTGAGTATATATGTTATGGACAATTTGAGAATATTGCACTTCAGTTTTCTCCCTAACAACTTCTTGTGCACAGTTCCTACCTTCATACTAAGGAGTCTGTTGAGGTACAGTTCTACCAAGTCTTTGGTCTTGCCTCTCTTCTGAGACTCATCTTCTGGTTTCACCTGCAAGACATGCATGAACTGTTTTAGTATATGACTTTTTAATATGTCATTTGCAATATAATTTAGTACAAATCAACATGGACTTTTTAGAATCATAGATTTACAGGGTTGGTACACTGTACATACAGTATGTGTTGTTTATTATTATTTATATATCAACATATCACTTTCTTTGAATTTTATTGGTCAGAAATCACAATATGAAAACATTTTGTGGTACTCTTATTTTTTGACTGGCTGCAGCTTTTTACCATCAACAATATGATATCACAGAAATGTACAGTACATGCTTTGAAGTCAACTCCTACCATGCACGATTTGATGCTAACAATAAAGAGGAAAAAATTCCAGCAAAACAAAGTCAAAGTATGATCCTATATGAATTATGAGGACTATTTAAAAGAACTATATAAAGAGGACAATACAGATCAGAAATCAGGTTTCACACAGACCTACTACCAACTGGTATGAGATTACCTTTAATATTTATAACATCATCAAGTTTATTTTGCATAAAACATTAACCCATACAATCTTATTTTGGCTGACTTTCTGACCTTGACACATTAATCTTCATAAGTGGGACTGCTGTTATATTTCATAAATTTAGATTGGCCACTATTATTTATAAAATGTCCAAGATGGCATGAATACAACTGTGCATTTTTCTTTCACAACAGCATATAAAGGTTCATGAAATTATTCTTTGCTTTACTGTTTAGGCCATCATAGAGTTAATGGAAACTCAAACTTTACTCTGTTTAAGCCATCATAGAGTTAATGGAAACTCAAACTTTACTCTGTTTAAGCCATCATAGAGTTAACGGAAACTCAAACTTTACTCTGTTTAAGCCATCATAGACCTAATGGAAACTCAAACTTTACTCTGTTTAAGCCATCACATAGCTAATGGAAACAAACTTTACTTTAAGCCAACATAGAGCTAATGGAAACTCAAACTTTACTCTGTTTAAGCCATCACAGAGTTAATGGAAACTCAAGCTTTACTCTGTTTAAGCCATCATAGACCTAATGGAAACTCAAACTTTACTCTGTTTAAGCCATCATAGAGTTAACGGAAACTCAAACTTTACTCTGTTTAAGCCATCATAGATCTAATGGAAACTCAAACTTTACTCTGTTTAAGCCATCACCTAGCTAATGAAAACAAACTTTACTTTAAGCCAACATAGAGCTAATGGAAACTCAAACTTTACTCTGTTTAAGCCATCATAGAGCTAATGGAAACTCAAACTTTACTCTGTTTTAAAGCCATCATAGAGCTAATGGAAACTCAAAATGAAACCCAAGAGATTTACAGCTCAAATCCCAATCCAATTTTATGAATTCAGGACTAAGATGTTATAGTGGATCAATTCTTTGTTCAGAATTTCTAGTCAAATTTTTAAAAAAACTCAGTGAATTAGGACCTTAAAAGTACTGGTTTCATGATCAACTCACCACATGCCATAGTTTAATCTCACAAAGATGATCTGTCTCAGAGGTTGTGCTTTGGGGGTTACTGGGCATCAGCTGAACTGATTCAGTGGCTCCAATCATCTCAAAATGAATCTGTTTAGGGCTCAGGTTTACTACAATAAAAAATGAATACAGTAAGCCTGTCTTGAAAGACCATCCCTTTGCTAACAAACAATTAGTCTCCTGAAACTGATGTCTCATCTTTTGAGGTCATCACATCATAAAACACTTGATTTTGCATGAAAAATGTGGCTTTTCATGAATAGAAGTTATCTAAAGCAGAAATCTTCCATGTCAGATTTTTTAATACAAAACTATGTAAAGTACATTTTGCAGTGTTATTACAAAAATGTACTGGTTGGGGACTAATTCTTGCCACTTTTTCCTGGTTCTTTTATAACCATCCACTAATGACTTGAACTTGTTCCTTGACAATAGAATACATAAAAGCAGGGCCTTTAACAATATTTTCCCCCATGTTAAATGTGAAATCAGCAACACAATCCATTATGTGGGGACCATTATTCAAAATGTGTCTTGGAAATGGACTTGAGGAGAGTCAGTACCAATTGTTGCCACATGAAAAATGACGAACTACTCACACATGATTATTAGATTATATTTGCTCTTTAATTATATAAAAATATAATTATTCAAATTATTTAAACATTAATTTGTGATGCTTCATAATTCAAATTAATATTTCTTTACATGTTATGAATTATGATAGGAATGCATGTAGCTTTACTTATTTACTGGTTGGAAAATCATGATATTTGTAAAACAGTGTGACATGGAAAGGTTGCAACAACATCTACTAATCTGTAGTTTTAATAAATATCTTGAAATAATGAAGTTTAAGGCATCAAAGATATTTAATTTGATGTATAATTTCATATGTAACAGGCGCTTGTTTCTGCCAAGAATCATCTGTTATCATTTCATGATGAACAATAAGGTAAGTAGTCAAATCATTTATATAATGGACACCAATTCTGTGTGATTATCAGGCTGGGTCATTGAAAATAATTACCAGAAAAAAAAGTTCCCAAGGAAATATTGAGAGCAAATGCACAGTTAATAACATGAGAAATAAAATTATTATAATATTTTCAAACAATTTTGGACAAAATAGATAAAAACAAAACATCAGTATACTGGTATAACAAATTATTATAAATTGTCATTATTTTAGCATAAATAATTTATTGCTGATTTTGTAATTGCCACTAATAAAACTATTCTTCATTGTTCAGGCAGAGGCTGCTGCTGAATTCTGTGTCATCTTATTTTGAACAAGCAATAAAAGCCATACAACAGTAGAGAAATTATAATAAATTGTAATTATTATAGCATTAATCCCAGTTTTTTTAAAGGCTTCCTTGATCTGATGAGTGGAAAACTGATCAAGGGCATAGGACAGCACTGGTCTTGTTGATCCACAATGACATAAATTTCCTTAAACCGATGAGAGAAGAGTGCTCCATTCATATACACATTAGCAGAGTATCCAAATAACCAGGAACCTGGAACATCTTAATTATAAGTCATATGGAATAAACATCGTTCAAAATAAAAAAAAGAAGAAATTTTCCACTGTCAGATATACATGAATGTGCAGGGATATAACCTCAAATGCTGTGATGTTGGTAACTGTGTTGGCCTTTGATACCAGTTAAACGTTCTGCATATTTATGTCTTTATCATTGAATACTGTCTAATTGCAACTGAAAATCTGATTTGGATGTATTGCATTCCCAATTTATTTAGTGTATCTTGTAGAAGAAAGAAGTATCAATACATCACATTCACACTGGCCAATTTATTCCTGCTTCTATTCTGTTGCTCAGCATATTTCTCCAGTAGTTCAGAATGTCTCTTAAAAAGTTTCCAGAACCATTTGTCACTGGGGCCTTAATTCATGTTAAAAAGAGAAGGATGCCATTTTAGTTCATGATGGTATTGCTGGGTAATTTTTCTGGTCAATGGAAAACATTGTTTAGCTAGATACTTCATACAATTTACAATGGATAACTCTTCATTTGTGGGTCGGAGTGGTCTAAAGCTCTGTCAGTTACGGATCACTGCCATCTCACCTCTATCTGTGTGAGTTCAAGTCTAAGATTCAGCCAATGTGGATATGTGAGAAAGCTTGCCAGTAGCTTCTCGTGGGTCAATGGTTCTTTCCGGTGATTTCCCGGTTTCTTTCTCCAACATTAATACTGGCCGCCATGTATAGCCTATCATGTGCTGAAAAATGGCGTTAAAAACCACAACAACAACAACTCTTCATTTGCTGTTAACATGGAACATGTTTCTGTGGCCTTTTCTTGGACCTTTCCCTTCACATGGTCCTCAACAGTTTTTTTAGAGACTTTGAATTCCTTTGAGGCTTACAAAATTGTGAGCCTTTTTAGCTTAAAGGATAAAACTGTGGACTCAAGGTCTTCTGTTCTATGCATCACTAAAGAAATAAAATGAAATTTTAGTCTGTTATTTCTATGTTGTATTTACTTTTGTAAATAAAATTTACCACAAACGTTATTTATCTAGATTTTTTTCATGCTGCATGTGTAAATGTCTTTTTTAAAATTCATTTCTCTCTATCCCTTGCTAAATAATTATTCAATTTATGACAACAAAATAAAATAAAGCATAAGAATGTGATACATCATAATAAGTAAACCCAATAAAATAATGTGCAGAAGGAAACATCATCAAGTTGCATAATTAATTTGTGGAATTAGGATTATTTTATAATTATCTGAACATTTCTTATAAAGAAAAGAAACATAATTAAAACAACTAATAAATACCATTAGGAGTTGTGTTATTTTAAATGTCCTAAAATAGTAAGTATAATAAAATTTATAAATAAACTAGAATGGCCTGGAAATTTTTTTAGTGTCAGTAGTAATGGTGTACACTTCCATAGAACAGGCAACACTTGATTTTCAGTGTGATATTTTCTAAAATATTTTTTCCCCATTTTGGGAAAGAAACAAAAAATCAATGCTTCCTGGATATTGATCCTAGACCATTCTACTGAAGTAAAATATGGTCCTGGGATGCTGTAAATGCTAGCGGAGTTGCGTAAACAAGATTTGATACTTAATCAGAGATAATTTTTCTGGCCATGCTGTTGGGTGTACATTGTGTTAAGTGTAAAAAAGTAAAATGCTTAATTGTGCAAGCTTTATCATCAAAAATATATAATTCTCATTTACAGCATCTTCTATAAAAGTGGGGACCTGCATCAAAGTATGGTTTTATGATGTAGTTCTTGTCGACCCATGTATGCTAATTGTACCACATGACTCCTCACATCAGTAAATGGGGGCATTAGAGGTTTTTGTTCTTTTCTTGACAAAAAACAACTTACCTAATGTTTCAACTGTAAGTGTCAGCACAATCACTCTTCTTATTTTCTGAACAGGAAACAAAAATGTGTATGCAATTGCAAGTGACAACTCGTATATGGTGAGAACAGGTCTCTAACCAGGTTTTTTTTCTCTTCCATAATGCTGTATTTGGGTGAATAGCAGGATTGCTAAGGCAGCAGCAGTTATATCAAGACTGAACCAGAGGGTCTGGAACAATCTCAACATCACTGAGAAGGCCAAACTCCACATCTACCAAGCATGCATGCTCAGCACACTCCTCTACAACAGCGAGGCATGGACCACCTACACGAACTATGAAAGGAAACTCAACAGCTTCCATTTGAGATGCCTGCTGCACATTCTGTGCATCCAGTGGCAGGACAAAGTACCCAACCTGACGTTCTTGTACATGCCAGCATGAACAGGATGTTCACCATCCTCACTGAGAGGCATCTTTGCTGGCTCGGCCATATCAGGAGAATTGATACAGGCCACATTCCCAAAGACTTGCTATATGGCAAGCTAGCAGAAGGCACATGATCAACTGGATGGCCATGTCTGCAATACAAAGACATCTGCAAGAAAGACATGAAAATGGCCAACATCTTTGTCAACAACTGGAAGAGCTGTGCTAATGACCACTATGAATGGTGACTTGCTGTCAGAGCACTCAGAAAGCTAAGGAAAAGATAAACACGAAGATTGCTACAAAGAGAGCCAGGAGAAAGGCAGAACAATAACAACTTCAACAAGCATCAACCTTCACCACCAGCAAAAGAGACTGTCACTCAAGGGTTGGTCTCTTCAGCCACTCATGAATGTGCAGATAAGACAACCACACTAGAAGCTACACCATCATCTCTCGAAGATGACGGATGATGACGCTGATGATCTCTTACTTTAGGTGAAACATCCTTAGGATCATCTTGATATAATAGATATATTCACATCACAAAAGATTGACAACCGAACTTGACGTTACTTTTGTAGGATCCATAATGACTATAATAAACTCATGCTTACAAACCATGTGTGATGGCAGTACATATAAACATGCTTGTATGTGTGTGGATGCCCATACAAATGCCAACACTGATGGCAGTACATATAAACAAGCTTGTATGTGTGTGGATGCCCATACTAATGCCAACACTGATGATAGTACATATAAACATGCTTGTATGAGTGTGGATGCCCATACTAATGCCAACACTGATGGCAGTACATATAAACATGCTTGTATGAGTGTGGATGCCCATACTGATGCCAACTTTGATGGCAGTACAAATAAATGTGCTTGTATGTGTGTGGATGCTCTTACTGATGCCAACATTGATGGCAGTACATATAAACATGCTTGTATGTGTTTGGATGCCATACTAATGCCAACATTGATGGCAATACATATAAATGTACTTGTATGTGTGTGGATGCCCATACTGATGCCAACTTTGATGGCAGTACAAATAAATGTGCTTGTATGTGTGTGAATGCCATACTGATGCCAACTTTGATGGCAATACATATAAATGTGCTTGTATGTGTGTGGACGCCCATACTGATGCCAACTTTGATGGCAGTACATATAAACATGGTTGTATGTGTGTGGATGCCATACTGATGCCAACATTGATGGCAATACATATAAATGTACTTGTATGTGTGTGGATGCCCATACTGATGCCAACTTTGATGGCAGTACAAATAAATGTGCTTGTATGTGTGTGGATGCCCATACTGATGCCAACATTGATGGCAATACATATAAATGTGCTTGTGTGTGTGTGGATGCCATACTGATGCCAACACTGATGGCAATACATATAAATGTGCTTGTATGTGTGTGGATGCCATACTGATGCCAACATTGATGGCAATACATATAAATGTGCTTGTGTGTGTGTGGATGCCATACTGATGCCAACACTGATGGCAATACATATAAATGTGTTTGTATGTGTGTGGATGCAATACGGATGCCAACTTTGATGGCAATATTGATAAATGTGCTTGTATGTGTGGATGCCCATACTAATGCCAATATTGATGGCAGTACATATAAACATGCTTGTATGTGTGTGGATGCCATACTGATGCCAACATTGATGGCAATACATATAAATGTTCTTGTATGTGTGTGGATGCCCTTATTCTTGGCAACTTTGATGGCAGTACAAATAAATGTGCTTGTATGTGTGTGGATGCTCTTACTGATGCCAACATTGATGGCAGTACATATAAACATGCTTGTATGTGTGTGGATACCATACTGATGACAACATTGATGGCAATACATATAAATGTTCTTGTATGTGTGTGGATGCCCTTATTCTTGGCAACTTTGATGGCAATACATATAAATGTGCTGGTATGTGTGTGGATGCCATACTGATGCCAACATTGATGGCAGTACATATAAACATGCTTGTATGTGTGTGGATGCCATACTGATGCCAACATTGATGGCAATACATATAAATGTGCTTGTATGTGTCTGGATGCCCATACTGATGCCAACTTTAATGGCTATACAAATAAATGTGCTTGTATGTGTGTGGATGCCCTTACTGATGCCAACATTGATGGCAGTACATATAAACATGGTTGCATGTGTGTGGATGCCATACTGATGCCAACATTGATGGCAATACATATAAATGTGCTTGTACGTGTGTGGATGCCATACTGATGCCAACTTTAATGGATATACAAATAAATGTGCTTGTATGTGTGTGGATGTCCTTACTGATGCCAACATTGATGGCAGTACATGTAAACATGGTTGTATGTGTGTGGATGCCATACTGATGCCAACATTGATGGCAATACATATAAATGTGCTTGTATGTGTGTGGATGCCCATATTGATGCCAACATTGATGGCAATACATATAAATGTGCTTGTATGTGTGTGGATGCCCAAAATAATTCCACCACTGATATCATACAATAGCTCTCCTCTACTCTTCTGGGCAGCAAACATTCTCTTGATCAGCCAAGCTTAGCACAACAGATTTAATAAAAAAGAACAAATAAAACATTTCCTGGACTAGAATGGCTGGTAGCCCACTGAAATATATATTTAATAAACATCAAACATTGCCAGGATCAGAATGGCAAGTAGCCCATTGAAATACTTAATAAACATCAAGCACTGCTAGGACTAGAATGGCAAGAAACACAATGAGATATTTAATAAATATCAAACATTGCAGGGACTCGAATGGCAAGAATCACAATGAGATATTTAAAAACATCAAACATTGTCAGAACTAGAATCATGGCAAGTAGCCCACTGAAATATTTAATAAACATCAAACATTGCTAGGACTAGAATGGTAAGAAGCACAATGAGATATTTAATAAATCAACTATTGCCAGGACTAAAACAACTAGTGCAAATTGGAATATTTAATAAACATTAAACACTGCCAATACAAGAATGGTTAGTGGCCCATTTGAATATTTAATAAACTTCAAAGATTTCCAGGACAAGAATGGCAGTAGTCCATTGCAGTATACAAACACTGCAAGGAACAGAATGACTAGAGAATACCTGGAATATTTAATAAACATCAAGCATTTTTAGTACAAGAATGGTTAGTAGCAGCCCACTGGAACAGTTCATAAACAGCCATTAAATGATAACAATCTGTAATTGGTGTGTGTGCAAGAGTGTATATATATATATATATATATATATATATATATATATATATAAAAAGATATATATATATATATATATATATATATATATATATATAGAGAGAGAGAGAGAGAGAGAGAGAGAGAGAGAGAGACAGACAGACAGACAGACAGACAGAGACAGAGACTGAATTATCAGTTATCAGAAATATTAACAACAGCTTGACTTGGCCTGCATGCCTTCAGGCTTAGATAATGATGGCATGAAAACATCTTTAACACTGACATTAATCTAGCATGTGGACAGACACAATACAATTTATATATATATATATATATATATATATATATATATATATATATATATATATATATATATATATATATATATATATATATATATATATATATATATGGGCAAACATGGTGACACCTACATCAAACTTCTGCCAAACTGGAGCCATGACACAACTGTTACAAATTCGAATCATGTAAATGATAGAGCAATGTCCCTTACACTGATGACATACCATAATCCTCCTCTTGTCTATTTGTTTCCACCAGTGCCATCTTGCAGCCATCCCAAACATTATAGTGGGCTAAAGTATTCAGCCGCTTCCATCCATCTGATACATGATTGGAGACATCAATGTCATGTAGCTGCAAGCAACCGCTACTCCCAGCATGCCATTCTGAAATCATCATTATACAGATTAATGCCAGTCTAGTAATTTCATACAAATCTGTATTTGCAATCTTTAATTCAGCCCACATAAATATAAACATAAAGTCACATTGACATATTCAGTAATATGGCTGATCACCTAAAAAGGCACAAATTTTGTTCTTCCATTTAATTTATTCATTTTATCTAGTTTTCATCACATTTTAATAGTTTCTCAAATTGCAATCTAGCACAGTCTTTAGTGAATTTACAGATATAGGCTAAATGCAAATACATACTTAAGCTAGTATAGTGTCAAATATAGGTTACAGAGATCTTTTTTGAATTCTTTTAATCATAAGTCTAACAAGTTTCCTTATGCACAACTGTAGTTCCTGCCTCCATTAGACACCTCATACAACATGTGGGATTGGTACATTGGGTCTATTCTACATCCCTAAGCCTGCATGTCATCTTTCATCCACAAACCTGCATGTCATCTCTTGTGATGGTGTGTATTTATTCATCAAGATACATCCCCTCACTAAGTGTTATGATTCCAGGCATAACATTAAGTATAGAGGGTTCAAAATCTGTGTGTTGATCAGCTATATGCAAAGACTAAACTTGAGCCAGTAAATTGTGAAATGTGGATCACAGTAACTTTATTTTGTTGTGGTACTAAAAGTCATGAATGCAGTCAGTTTTTCAATGATTCTAGCATGAGCAGAGCTACAGAATAAACTTCAAACATAAATATAACCAAAATCAATGAAATATGAAATTTGGGTCACAATGATATATTTTTCTTATAAGGGAGTAGCATTCATCAAAATGCATCAAATCAAAAAGCTTCATGATTGCATGCATAACATTAAAAGTTTTCAGACATAGCAAAACACGATGGAGAAGAAAAAAATTATAGTTTTAACAATGGTACCATAAATGGTACATTATGTATCTCCCATATATATATATATATATATATATATATATATATATATATATATATATATATATATATATATATATATATATATATATATATATATATAATTATTATACATTTTTATGCAAAATTCTTATTTCTTATTTCTTGATTTGATACTTAGGTACTAAAAGATACAGGATTTGCTTAAGTCATTCAGATACCATGTCACTATTGCTAAGCAACATTTTCAAACAATACTGAAACAAGATATTTCATTGGTCACTGATATCATTGGGTGTTTTGACAGATATATCATAGTATGTGCGAGACTAATGGGTGTCATGGTGTCATTTTCCCTATTGAGATGTGTGATTTTTTTTGTTTTTGCATTTAACTAAAGTTATTTGCAGAAATATTTTTTTTCTTTCTTTGATTCATTTTGGATGGCAAAATGTCTATATGCAGCTTTGATTCAGGGAAGGATAAACCATCTGCAAAGTGGGAAAATCCCAATAAAATTTAAGAACTCATGAGTAATGGAGTTTGAAGCTCTGCACTAGGATGGAACATTGTACATGCTTCAGGAGTCATTCTAGAGAATACAGGCATCTTTGACTCTGTTGACACAGCAACATCATCCAGAATTGGGACACTTCATGAAAGCAGAGCTCAGTCCCTAAAAAAGGTAATGTATTTAAACCATCACTTTCACAAGAGTTGTAGTAAGTTTCTGCAATTGTTTTGCAGAATGCAATCTGCCATTTGCAAATAATTTTTCAGACCTGTACATATGACACTCTTTCAAAGCAATGCTAATGCACTTAGATCAATTTCTATGCAGAGAAAAATTCAAAATGATCATTGCTTTAATAACAATACCATCTAGTCTCGGATGAGTGCAAAACTGAACAAAAATAATAACTGCATCACTTTCTCCACCCCAAACTGATCTATAACCACAAATACTGCATATGATTAAGACTGTATACCACTGCCCAATAAATTTTAAAGGTAAAAACTTGGTGAAATATGTATTTAATATGTGTGTAGTTATGGTTAAGTGAGTGTGGGCACATATGTGTATAATTATGTTTGTGATCATGATATTTGTCAATGTTCAGTGTACCAACTAATTTTTGTTTGTAATTGTATTTAATGCTTCAAACATTTTTATTTTAAATAATATTGTTTAAAAACTGGATGCATTTCTCTTAGTATGGATTTAAATTATTTTATATTCAGAACAGATATTGTCACAATCCGTCTTTATGACATTTGTATGGGACAATTACAACTATATTTGGGTAGAGTTGCAGGAAACATGAATCAGCAGTATGGATTTTACTGCAATAATGTGGTCTTAGAGTCCTGTATAACACATGGATCAGCTTCCTTGCTCCTGATAACAGTGTGATAAAGAGTGGCAAGTGACTGAGAATGAGGGAGTGATTACAACTGGTATCATGTTTCACTAGGCTGTGTAGATGTCAATAACAATGTCAGATTCTGAGTGCAGCGAACATAGAAGGAGGGGTGAGAGTCAATGATCATTGGTCATATTAAAGATGGAATATGAACTCATCTAAACTGTGTGAAGGAGAGCGACTTCTGAACATTCTCACTCAATCAGTGCAAATGAGTTCAAAAATGAGTATGATGTTTCTAACTCAGTGTATATGAGTTCAAGAATAAGTATGTTCATTCTAACTCAACCAGTGTAGACAAGTTCAAGTATGTGTATGATCATTCTCACTTAAACTGTGCAGGTGAGTTCAAAAATGAGGATAATTACTCTCACTCAACCAGTATAGATGAGTTTCAGCACAAAATATGATCATTCCTACTCAATCAGTGTAGATGAGTTAAAGGTGAACTGAGCAAGTGATGGCTGGACAGATGCATCTATTATCTGATACATGGATGGATACACATGACCAATCACAATATATTGACAACAATGCAGACATAAACATTTTATAATATTTATCCAAATATAGTTGTAATTAATCAATATGTAACTTTACATGTAGGGTACAGCCTTAATCATCCTTTGCTTTTAAAAAGCAGAACATGTAAATCAAAGTGGACTATAAAATATGTTAATCAAAATGGACTCTTGACCTTCAGAACCATTTAATGTAATAACAAGATATGCCTCTGAGTATTATGGAGTGAAATTCTTACCAAGGACTATATCATCTGCTGTTCCTCTGTTGGATGCAGGGAAATTGATGTAGATCTGGGCCAGGCATTTGTCTTTCACCTGTGTTATTGTGTCACAATCCAGTACAGTGCATTCATAATATTGGTCCAGCACACCTACACTCAGTTTCTAATATAATACAGAGAAGTCATGATGTGTTAGGTAAAATTACAACTAGCTGAGGAATTACTAATATGACAAGAGAATAAACATGTTATGCCACAAAGAAATTAGAAATAAAAATAAAAAGATAATCAGAAACAGCATCATATGCTCTGTGAATATTATAAACTAGGAACTTAGACGTTATGAGTAGACGGCTCTATAATCTTGTTTACTTGGAAAATTATTTTTATGACAAAATTACTTGTTGCATTCATTGTTTAATCTGGGCAGTAACTGATTTATTCAACTTATTTATTCACTGGAAATGAAAAGTGCTAATAATTAACATTCTTGGAGAGAGATATTAATTTGGAATTATTGTGAATTCAAACAAGGAAACCATGGATCATAATAACTGTTATTCAACAAAATCTGGCACCAATTTCATTGAGGATGAGCTAGACAAAGTCTTTTGGTGAAAATCCCATGTCAAAATGACCACCCATTCAGGAAATACAATGATTAGAAGATTTTCAAGACGGGCAATGTGGCCGTGATATTAGATACATTTTTAAGAATATTCTCAGACTATTATAAGTGAAATGAGAGAGGCAATAATAAAAATGACATAAACATCTTTTTATTGCTATAGTTTTATTTTCTGACATAACCAAAAAGTGCAATCCCATTACAGAGTGGCAGAAAATGTAGTTTGGTAAATAAAAGTGTAATGACTGTAATGGCTGGCATCAATGAATTAGAGTTACCTAAAGCTTTGATGCACTTAACATAATACATTGTCTGTTTTAATTTGCAATTTATTAACTTGTATGTAGAAATTGCACTTGGTTCATTATTTTAGTTCTCATCTTAAATCACAATATTTAATACTTATTGGTGACAAACAGTAGTTAATGCTCTATTTATTCAGTGTGGTTTGTTGAGATAATGACTGCTGTTGAAAACTTGGATACTGTTATCACAAATTCGATGCACTGTCAAGGCAATTTAAATTTTTCTTTTGAAAATAAACTTAATCCTTTGCTGTGATCTTACACTGCGCAATGATTCAATGACTCTGATGTTGTCAAAGGTATTCCATGCCAACTAAAGCTCTGATATTTCCAACATAATTAAGATAGACTCTCTGGGTAAATTTTAACTTAGACTCCAATATGTATTTAGAGATGTCAGGCATTATCAGGAATAATACACCTAAACTTTCACATAACATCTTGTATTCTATCTTGACTCTGAATGAATACAGAGACAAAATATCAACATGAGTCATTTAAGAAACTCCAACACTGTATCAAGCTATCAATGATACAGGTACTAACCAACATTTTATTGTAAATTAATCAAATGTCATATAAAAAATGACAATAGGAGCACTATTTTAAAAAAATGTAATTTACACACCATAGAATGCACAATGTGACTATCTTCATTTATACCATGATAACCATCAAAACTGAATGGTGAACATCTAGACTGATAGTCCCAATACAAGTCATGACTACCATTCTGAGTGATAGTCCCAATACAGGTCATGACTACCATTCTGAGTGACAGTTCCAATACAAGTCATGACTACCATTCTGAGTGACAGTTCCAATACAGGTCATGACTACCATTCTAAATGACAGTTCCAATACCATCAATAGTGTTGATCCAGACTAGATGTTCCAATAACAACCATTCTGACCATGTGGGCTAACCGTTGCAACAGCAGACATGGTGAACATTCAGTTTGATGATTCTAATACTATCTAGACTGACAGTTTTAATATCAGATATTGTGACCATCTAGACAAACAGTCCAGCCATGGTGATTATTTCAAATGATGGTTCTTGGTTGACCATCCTTACTGACATTTTGAATGTCATTTGGTAAACACTGAAATAATTCATGCCTGGATGCTTTCTATCACATTTTTATTGGGTATTATGTTGTGTTGTCTTGAGAAGATGTCATTTATAGGTGTAAAAGTCTTTAGTAACTGATGGCATACTTGATTGGAATCATCTGAATATATTTGAAAGATCATCTATGCTGGGACACTTTCTATAAAATCTGACCAATTCCAGTTGAGTGGTTTCTGGAGTCATCTAAAACAGTGTCTCTTTTCATTAATGGCAACCAAATGTATGGTGGCTCAGCATAATTTGACTAAATATGAAATCCTTCATGCCAGGATGCTTTTTGACAAATTTGGTCAAATTCTGCTGAGTGGATTTTGACAAATTGAAAATACCAACTGTGAATGGATGGCACATAACAGATAAATAACAGTACCATGATAACTCACTTGGCCTTAAGGCCTGGCCAGACAAATGACCATATAACCATAACAACACACTTGGCCTTAAGGCCTGGCCAGACAAATGACCATATAACCATAACAACACACCTGGCCTTAAGGCCTGGCCAGACAAATGACCATATAACCATAAAAACACACATGGCCTTAAGGCCTGGCCAGACAAATGACCATATAACCATAACAACACACCTGGCCTTAAGGCCTGGCCATACAAATGACCATACCATAACAACATGATTGGCCTTAAGGCCTGGCCATACAAATGACCATATAACCATAACAACACACCTGGCCTTAAGACCTGGCCATACAAATGACCATATAACCATAACAACACACCTGGCCTTAAGGCCTGGCCATACAAATGACCATACCATAACAACATGCTTGGCCTCAAGACCTGGCCAGACAAATGACACTATGATAAGAACACATTTGACCTTAAGCCTGGCAATAAATGACCACACCATAACAACACACTTGGCCTTAAGGCCTGGTAATATATGACCATATTATAACAACACACTTGGTCTTAAGGCCTGGCCAGACAAATGACCATACCATGACAACACAAATAGCCTCAAAACCTGGCCAAACAAATGACCATAGCATGGCAACTCACTCACTTGCCCTTAAGCCCTGGTAAACTCAAAAATATATTTCATTTTGTGCATCAAATTTTGTGTTTCAAAATTAAGTTAACATTTTCTAAACTGACCAATGGCTTGGACTCTAAAACAAGATCACTTCCAGTTGCTGACTGTTTCTTTAGAAGCTGGTCCTCTGACAGGGTGTATTTGGCATGGCCTGTGAGCTGATCAATAGGTCCCTTCTCCATCCGAATCTGGATAGCCTTGAACATCATGTACAAGGAGGAGCCATGTTTCTGTGGTTGTAAAACAATGCAATGAAATGGCTTAGAATATAAAAATCATAATTAATATAATTTAATATAATTTATATATTTAATAAAAAAAATCTGAAAATAAGATTTAAAGTTGCAAAGATATAAAAGGCTCAGTCAAAGCTTTCAAATGAAACTATTGAATAAAAAAATTACTGACATTTCCAAGTTTAATGTCGAAAAGTTTTATAAAATTTTCATTATGTGCATAGTAATGCTGTCCCACACTATAACATACCTCATTATAATGTGACTACATATATAATGTGATAATACTATGTACCCCATGAAAAACCACACCAATGTGTATAACAAATTAGGTTGAAAGAAAACAATGTAAACCTTGGTCATTTATCTCCATTTCCATTTCAAAAAACACCATTATTAACAAATTTTGATAGTGCATGCTATAAAACAGTTGGGTATATTTCACTCAAAATATCACAGTCCTGTACATATCATTGCATGAACATGATTATACATGTATTTTCTACTGTATAGTCAGTTTCTATGTCCAATGTGTGCATGTGTATATTATTATTACTGATGTTTCATTACCATGGACATGACACTAAAATAAAATAGTTTCTTACAATACTAAAGGAGTTTCATGGTGCAAATATGCTTGCAGTGTTTTTTTTTATTGTTGAAACCACATCAGTAAAACTCACTCAAGATTAAGGAACAAGTACCTTGTATCCTCAAATCTTCAATACAACTTGTAAAGCAAACTACTGTCTACAACTTTTCCATGCAGAAATCCCTGTAGCTGTACTAGAATATGTGCCCATATAAAGTGATCATTAGCGATCATATATCTAAATGCCAATCTGAGATTTTAATATCTGAGAAAATAATATAAGCACTCAATACCAATTTAGTCTGATTCTATAAACATATAATGTTTGAGAAAATACATTAGCTCAAGCTGTAACCAAGAAAAGCTGAGCTGAAACAAAAGTAAACACCCATAAGTGAACTATGCAACATATGCTGCAGTGACCTAGTTTTTGTTGATGGCTTTAGTACTCATCATGAATGAAGCACTTAAGAAGTTATATGGGATTTATAAGCAATTATGCATTGAAAATAATGCAAACCCTACCCAGAGTGTTCATACCAATGAATGTATGTATGGATGGAAAATGACCTTAATGCAAACCCTAACCAGAGTGTTAACACTAATACAAGCATGTGTGAATGGATATGCCTGGAAAATGACCTTAATGCAAACCCTATTCAGAGTGTTCACACCAATGAATAGATGTATGGATAGAAAATGATTTTAATGCAAACCCTACATAGAGTGTTCACACCAATGAATAGATGTATGGATGGAAAATAACCTTAAGGCAAACCCTACTAAGAGTGTTCACACCAATGGATGGATGTTTGGCTAGAAAATGACCTTAATGCAAACCCTACCAGAATGTTCACACCAATGAATGGATGTATGGATGGAAAATGACCTTAATGCAAACCCTACCTAGATTGTTCACACCAATACTTGCATGTATGGATGGATATGCCTGGAAAATGACCTTAATGCAAACCCTACCCAGAGTGTTCACACTCCCCATCTGCGATCAATGTCTACCAAACATTACAAAATTCCCAAACCAAATAAGGAATTATTTAAAAAAAGTTTCCAATACTCTGGAACTTTGCTCTGGAATAATATTCCAGTTGAGATTAGAAATGCCCACTCTATTTCCTTTTTCCAAACCCAGTATATACAATGGCTTTACAGATGCAGCAAAAATAAATAAATTCCTTTGAATGAGGGCCTCAAGGTAGATTAGTTCTTAGCTTATTGAGTTTACCTCTTCAAATAAAGTCATAATAATAATAATAATAATAATAATAATAATAATAATAATAATAATAATAATAATAATAATAATAATAAAAACACCAATGGACAGATATATGGATGGAAAATATTCTTCATGCAAACCCAACCAGGAGTAATCACACCATTGCATGGATGTATGCCTAGAAAATAACCTTAATGCATACCCTACCCAGACTGTTCACACTAATAGATGGATGTTTGGATGGAAAATGACCTTAATGCAAACCCTACCCAGAGTGTTCACACCAAAACATGTATGTATAGATGGATATGGCTGGAAAATGGCCTTAATGCAAACCCTACCCTGACTGTTCACACCAATGGATGGATGAATGCCTAGAAAATGACCTTTATGCAAACCCTACCCAGAGTGTTCACACCAATGAATAGATGTATGGATGGAAAATGACCTTAATGTAAACCCTACCTAGAGTGTTCACACCAATACATGCATGTATGAATGGATATGCCTGGAAAATGACCTTAATGCAAACCCTACCCAGTGTTCACACCAATGAATAGATGTATGGATGTAAAATGACCTTAATGCAAACCCTTCCCAGAGTGTTCACACTAATGGATGGATGAATGCCTAGAAAATGACCTTCATGCAAACCCTACACAGAGTGTGCACACCAATGAATAGATGTATGGATGGAAAATGACCTTAATGCAAACCCTACCTGGAGTGTTCACACCAATACATGCATGTATGGATGGATATGCCTGGAAAATGACCTTAATGCAAACCCTACCCAGAGTGTTCACTACCATTCTGAGTGATAGTCCCAATACAAGTCATGACTACCATTCTGAGTGACAGTTCCAATACAGGTCATGACTACCATTCTGAGTGACAGTTCCAAATCAAGTCATGACTACCATTTTGAGTGATAATCCCAATACAAGTCATGACTACCATTCTGAGTGACAGTTCCAATACAGGTCATGACTACCATTCTGAGTGACATTTCCAATACAAGTCATGACTACCAATCTGAGTGATGCAAACCCTACCCAGAGTATTCATACCAATGTCTGGACGTATGGATGGAAAATGAACTTAATGCAAACCATGCATGGTGTTCACACAAATGGATGGATGTATGCCTAGAAAATGACCTTAATGCAAACCCTACCCAAAGTGTTCAGACCAATGGATGGATTTTTGGCTGAATATTCCTGGAAAATGACCTTCATGCAAATCTTACCAGAAGTATTCACACCAATGGATGGATGAATGTCTGGTATATGCAGAAAGATATTATCAATCCACAACCCAGAATTGCTTTGCAATCTGGTCAGAATCTAATACATTTTGAATTAGACCAAAAAAAGTCTCCTCAGTTTTTTTACTAGTAAATCTGTCCAAAAATATTTTTAAAAATTTTATTCTAAAAATAAATCACTATCTCTTAAGTCAATATAGCAATATCTGATAGAAAACTGGTTCAAAGAGAATTTACATGACATCTAACCTTGAGATATGGATACAGGCATAATGAAAACAGATTCATCAGTAGCTTTTCTGTCACACTCTCACATCTGAAAGGATATATGCATAACTCTAGTATAATTAAGTGTCTCAAAATGGTTGTTTAAAATGAAACATAATTTGAGCTATAAAGAATAATGATGATTATGCAACTACTACTAGAGATAACAATAACACCCTATAATAATAATAATAATAATAATAATAATAATAATAATAATAATAATAATAATAATAATAACAACAATAACAATAATAATAATAATAATAATTGAAATACAGTAGTTCCACTTAATAGTTTGTTTTGCTGGCCCCATAACATCGTAATCCAAATAGCCTTGCAAAGATAATTCAATGATACATCCATAAAATACTGGATATAATATTGCCGAAACAGTTTATCTCAAAAAAGGAACAACAAAAATATGATAAAGATAAAAAAGGTAAAAAAATTCTTAAAATACAAAGTCAAATTTTTACATAAAACCACATGCTTATTAAAAAAATCCAAGGCCTCAGCTGGAACACCATCACAGGATAGTATCAGGATTGTTCTAAGTAAATAAATTCCAAGCTCAATTTGGTTCCACAAAATTGCTTCGGTCTTTAAATGATGAAAGCTCTTCCATTCATGAGTGACAAAACTGCTTCCATTCACACACCACAAAACTGCTTCTGTCCTAATGAAGAATGAAAGCCCTTCCATTCACACATTCCATTATGCTAGATTTTATACTGATGGATCAAAGGTTGCTGATAAGGCTGCTGCAGCCTTCGTCAGTGGCAAACACATAACCAAAGAGCGTTTGCCAAATGATGCATCCATATTTACAGCGGAAATCAGAGCAATAGACCTTGCTCTGACATTTATCGAAACTAATCATATTCTAAATAGTATTATCTTCTGTGACTCATTATCAGTGCTTCAGGCGCTACACAATATCAAACTAGATAATCCACTATTGGTGAATGTTTTGATAAAAAACTCTGAACTTAGTGCCTCATGCAATATAGTATACTGTTGGCTACCTAGCCATATTGGTATTAGAGGTAACGAAGAAGCAGACCGGGCTGCTAAGATGGCCCTATCTTTAGAACCATCGGATTTTAAATTACCATATTCTGATTTTAAACCTTGTATCAAAAAGTATCTACGTCAAAAGTGGCAGGTATCATGGGATGGTGCAATCAATAACAAACTTCATGCCATCAAACCAATCTTGGGAGAATGGACTCCTTCCTACAGAACTATTCGTAGGGAGGAGGTTGTCATTGCAAGAATCAGAATCGGTCATACATGCATTACCCACTCACACATACTAAAAGGTGAAGATCCACCAGAGTGCGTTCCTTGCAATGTACCATTTACTGTTAAACACTTTATGACCACGTGTTCCGACCTACAACCTACGCGTGATAAATACTATAATGTACACGACATGCAGGAACTTTTTGATACTATTCAAATCACTAGTATTTTAGAGTTCCTAAAGGAAGTAAATCTTTATTTTAAACTGTAACTTTTTATGACCTTACCCAAACTAATTTTTAACTAATACCAATACCAACTATTATTTACATCTTTTCATCAAGATACATCATTTACATCTCCCGTTGATCGTGAACCAATATCTTTAACTGTTACCAACATTTACCATTTTATATTTATCTACTATGGATTTTTTACTATATCGCTGGTCGATATTGAACCTTTTTACAAATATGACCTACTGTATGGCGCTAAATAGCCTAAAAGTGCTGGTGCGCCGTTAAAATTCAATCAATCAATCAATCAATCCATTCACACATCACAAAATTGCTTCTGTCCCACTGGTGAATGAAAGCCCTTCCATTCACACACCACAAAACTGCTTCTGTCCCACTGGTGAATGAAAGTCCTTCCATTCACACACCACAAAACTGCTTCCGTCCCAATGATGAATGAAAGTCCTTCCATTCACACATCACAAAATTGCTTCTGTCCCACTGGTGAATGAAAGCAGTTCCATTCACACACCACAAAACTGCTTCTGTCCTAACGAAGAATGAAAGCCCTTCCATTCACACACCGCAAAACTGCTTCTGTCCAAATGACGAATTCTATTCACAGACCACAAAACTGCTTCTGTCCTAACGAAGAATGAAAGCCCTTCCATTCACACACCACAAAACTGCTTCTGTCCCATTGGTGAATGAAAGCAGTTCCATTCACACACCACAAAACTGCTTCTGTCCCACTGGTGAATGAAAGCCCTTCCATTCATACACCGCAAAACTGCTTCTGTCCCACTGGTGAATGAAAGCCCTTCCATTCACATACCACAAAACTGCTTCTGTCCCACTGGTGAATGAAAGCAGTTCTATTCACACACCACAAAACTGCTTCTGTCCCAATGGTGAATGAAAGCCCTTCCATTCACACACTGCAAAACTACTTCTGTCCCACTGGTGAATGAAAGCAGTTCCATTCACACACCACAAAACTGCTTCTGTCCTAATGAAGAATGAAAGCACTTATATTCACACAACACAAAACTGCTTCTGTCCCACTGGTGAATGAAAGTCTTTCCATTCACACACCACAAAACTGCTTCTGTACCACTGGTGAATGACAGCCCTTCCATTCACACACCGCAAAACTGCTTCTGTCCCACTGGTGAATGAAAGCAGTTCCATTCACACACCACAAAACTGCATCTGTCCTAATGAAGAATGAAAGCCCTTCCATTCTCACACCGCAAAACTGCTTCTGTCCCAATGATGAATTCCATTCACACACCACAAAACTGCTTCTGTCCTAACGAAGAATGAAAGCCCTTCCATTCACACAAACACAAAACTACTTCTGTCCCACTGGTGAATGAAAGTCTTTCCATTCACACACCACAAAACTGCTTCTGTCCTAACGAAGAATGAAAGCCCTTTCATTCACATACCACAAAACTGCTTCTGTCCCACTGGTGAATAAAAGCAGTTCCATTCACATACCACAAAGCTGCTTCTGTCCCAATGGTGAATGAAAGCCCTTCCATTCACACACTGCAAAACTGCTTCTGTCCCACTGGTGAATGAAAGCAGTTCCATTCACACACCACAAAACTGCTTCTTTCCTAACGAAGAATGAAAGCCCTTCCATTCGCACACCACAAAACTGCTTCTGTCCCAATGATGAATTCCATTCACACACCACAAAACTTCTTCTGTCCTAACGAAGAATGAAAGCCCTTCCATTCACACAACACAAAACTGCTTCTGTTCACTGGTGAATGAAAGCAGTTCCATTCACACTTTACAATTGACTTAAAAATTCAGATATGTATATGATAATTGAGCATATTATCAAAACAAATAAATGATTGTAAGTTAACATAGTGATTTCACTGAATAAACAAATATAAAAGTTAAACCAAGTATAAACAAATATAATAAATTGAATCATCATCAAAATGTAATGGGAGAAAATGGCTTTGCACTTACACTGGAGAAGAAACACTCCAGTCAATTTCTTGTTATTTTAGAAGAAAGCAATGTGTGCATTAAAAAAGACACATGCATTCATGTAGAGTAAGAAAGATCATCATTATGGAAATCTGAATAAATCCATTATAAACACTAACCTTCTAAAAAGTGCCTTGTGGGATTTCTTGTTTATGGACTCTTTCACTAAGTCTGGTAGTAAAATTTCAAGAATTCTGCAAATAAAGAAAACACTTTTTAGGAAGTGTGGTACTCTAAAAATGGAAATCAATTACAAGTAACATTTTCTCACTGTCAAACAAACAGTTTTATGATGTAATCAAGTCAAAACTTCATACAAAAGCTCTCAGAAAAATGTGTGTACCTATCCTAACTTTTGTATACACATCCTTAAGTTTGTGTAAATATGCTAAGGCTAGTGTACATATCTTAATGTTTGTGAACACATCCTATGGTTTATATGCATATCTAAGACTTGTGTACATATACTACAGTTTGTGTACACGTCATAAGTCTGTATATCTATCCTAAGGCTTGTGTTTAGTACCTAATATTTGTGTAGGCATCCTAAGTTTTGCATACATATGGTAAAGTTTGTGTACATATCCTAATGTTTGTGTGCACATCCCAAGTTTTGTATACATATGCCAAGGTTTGTGTACACATCCTATGGTTTGAGTATATATCCTAATGTTTGTGTACAGATCCTAATGTTTGGGTACACATCCTAAGGTTTGTGTACATATGTTAAAGTTTGTGTACTATAATTTAATTGATTAAGTGTACTTTAAGTAATACAAAGTGCATCTTACTCTGGCCCCTTGCTGGGCTCCTCTTTGTCTACTATGGTTTCTCTGCCCAGACATGATGTCATTGAAGTCAATATTTTTTTTATCAATCAAATGACTGAATTGGAGCATGTGATCAAGCAGTCTGTGTCATGTAGGGCATCAGTGATATGGCAATTCAAATGCCTATAGAGATGCATTCCTTTCAGTGCATATGCTGCATTTAAATTTTTTAACATTATTTGCGGAAAGGAAATTGATTTAGATTTTTGGCATCAAACTGTTCTTATGGATTTTTGAAGGCTCTAAATTAGTCTACACTGGGACAACGTTTACCACATTGTCAACAGGAATCATTGAAGCAGATGTTACAGAAGAGGCAACCCTCTTGATTGCCATGGCTAGCCATCAACATCCAAATAGGACTGTAACTATGCATTGAAAATGCCTGGATGTAAAAAAGTGACTGGATCTCTGATCCAGCCTATGCAGAAGAAATCACAGAACAGGTCCTGGAACTACTGACATTAACAGACAGGAAGTGACATTGTTTCATCTTACTATAAAGTGCCCTTATCACATTTGATGGAAGCTTACAGACACAATTGGATACACTACATCAATTTAACCACAATAAAACTCAACAACACTTTCCATGTTTCAAGTAACAATTTGGCACTTTTCATTTTATATCTTTTTGCAAAACACTATGCACTATCTACCATCTCTACCTTAATGTCTTGGCTGTTGGCTATGTGCACAAACTGAACAATATCCCAATTCCTTTCTTATTCCAAACTTCTGCAAATGCTTCATAAACTTTTACCACATACAGATGCCACACTACCAATTGATAATTCAAAAACAAAATCTTTTCCAGTCCTGCCATGATTCACTCACAATGTGGCTCTCTTCAAGTCCATGTTTCAACTTCCATTTCAGGCAATGATATGGGAAATGACAATTAGACATCCTAATTGTAGAAACCCAAACTTAACTTCAGTTCTCTCAGGTCTCAGGTTCAGATCAGTGGCAATGGTTTAGTTGTCGAGTTTACGCATTACAACACTCCAAAGATACTCTTTTTTGTCTTATGTGTCATGCCCACTCCACCCCCATTACAAAATCAGTGCCCTGTCCATTCATCAATATTTAAATCTGCTGTCATTTGGATTAACTCTTCCTCACCTATGAAAGGGTTGCCCAAAACTCAGCAGGAGTTGAACCAATCCTTGCCTACATTATTCTTGCAAAGTGGTTTTAATCCTCAATTATTCATGACATTTTTAGGACTGGACAAGCAATGGAGGGTGCTTAGCATGGTCTATCAGATGGTCTTATTTAGGTCTTAAGTAGGTGGCAGTCAGATGTCTTTAAGATATATCCTTCTGAGCGATAGAATTTCTGATTCGTAATTCAGTGCTGACTTTGGTATTTCTACACATTACCACAGCACTTTCTATTGCCTGGTTCTGCTTTCGAATTTTTTCTGCTTTCGGGTTTAATGGGTGCACAGATCAATACAGCTGTCCACATCACATGGGCACTGCACTTCCTATAGATTCCTTGGAGAGCACTTCACTTAAACGAGTTCAGCTAAAGATGGACTGTCTTGCATCACATTCTTCCATTGGTGTTCTGTGGCATGGAATACAAGCATTTCTAGATACTGTGTGCACAGTTCAGCAGTCTTGTGGATGTACATCATATGGCACAGAACTTCATATGGGTTCAATGAAGACATGACTATCTTACTACACTTCAACTCCCACTGGCATTCTGTGCCATGGAATAGAAACATTTCTGGATTCTGTGTGCACAGTTTGGCAGTGCACAGACCAACAGAGCTGTCCACATCATATGGCACAGTACTTCATATGGGTTACTTGACTATCTTACAATACTTCAGTCTCCCACTGACATTCAGTGACATGGAATACAAATATTTCTGGATATTGTTTCCCCTGACTTCAGAATTCATGCATTTTTGACACGTGCTGGAGTTTGTATTTTTCTGTGTCCAATAATACCAGGTCAGTGTACAAAACTGGCTTCAAGTATTTCTTGAATTTTTTGCAATGTCAGACATTGTTGCTCATTCATACTCATTGTATGAACTCTGAATCATGTTGATTTATTTTGCCACATGCTGTCACATCCTGCTGCACCTGCAGTACTTAATATAGCTGTATCTTGCAGGAATTATACTCCATTACCTACAGGCTGGTCATATTAACCCTTTACAGGAGTCCAAATGGTTATCGAACATACTTTGTGGGATAAAATGGAACATTTCATAGTAAACCTAAATTTCCTATTACATACAGGATGGTAGTACGGTTGTCACCTACGTTGCAAGATGGAATTCACCAGCTGTAGACTTGCTGCTACAGTTCATGTGTCTGGTGGCATTTCTTGTATTCTTGCAATGTGGTGAATTTACGGAATAATCACTGCAGAGAAATTCCTCATGCAATATCTGAGAATTCAAGAAGTGACTTTTTCAATGAACAAATTTATGTTATACTCACCTTGACATCTTTAAAAAAAACAAAAGGAATCCTCTGCATGCTGGTGTCAACATTTCAATCCTTTGGAAATCGTGGTTGTGTCCCTTGTCCTGGAGCAGTATTTGAGTGTGCGGCAGCAAAGTGCTTGGGCTGAAGGCACATCTACAACCGGACCATTAATTAAGACTTTAGAACAACAGTCTTTGTCATGTTATATGTGCTACATCAGAGTTCTCCATAACCATCTTCCTTCTGCTCAGGAACATTGTGTATGTACATGTAGTGTCATGTGCTTTGGACACCATTCCTTCCAAATGAATTGTCACATTCAAACTGGCATCCTCTTTGAGGCCTCTAATTTGATATATTTTACAATTGAGTACATTGAACTCTTACTATAAACTATTTGTGTGCTGGCTTCTTAGGCTTTTTTTTGCAGTGTGAATAATTTACTATTCATGGAGCCCATTTTTTTCTGCAACAAACTATGTCAGAGTTGACATTTCATATGGATCAACACCTATTCATTCTGCATCGTAGAGCATCTATATATGACATTTCCCATCAAGGTGTGTATATCATATTGATATGAACTATGCTATCCTTGTATGTC
This sequence comes from Potamilus streckersoni, assembly GCA_016746295.1. Classification (NCBI taxonomy): domain Eukaryota; kingdom Metazoa; phylum Mollusca; class Bivalvia; order Unionida; family Unionidae; genus Potamilus; species Potamilus streckersoni. The sequence goes on along the minus strand of JAEAOA010001802.1, from coordinate 1,100,826 downwards.
ATTTCCATGTGATGAGGAAATTCCATTGTATGTGTATATTAACTGGAGCTTGCCTTTGTGATCCACTGTTCCTCATGGACAGTGGTCAAACTTTAAGTAGAACTATTTTCATTGCTACCAATAATGCTATTTTGCTCATACAATTTTGGAACAATTCAGAAACTTTGTACATGCCAGTCATTCATTTTCACATGCTATGCTATATTGTCATTTCAGCTGTATCTTCTATAAGCAGACATGTGGATTCCTAACTGGTGATCTAATACATATATCTAATACTGATACCTTTAGGCACATCAGGATTATCATATGGTTCAAAATCTAATTCATTTGTTTACACATTATTGTATTATTAACCATTATTAATTAGTATATTTATGCTTACATTTCCTAAATTGGGTGCCTTTGTAACAGTTGCAATGTTCCATAATCACAGGGCTCCATTCACTTTGTTTGAGCCATTGCAAAGTTTCATGCATTCACAACTTTGTTTTTGACCCCCAATTTGTGTCATTACTTAAATGTACTCAATTATTAAGCCCATATACTTCATATGGTGCATGTATGGAGTATCGGCTGATGTTTCTTATCACAGCAATCCTCAGGATTAGACTAGTTTCGGTTAGGAGAAATCCCTATATACCTCATATAAGCCCCTTGTGACAACACATACAGGTGCTGGACACTCTTTGCAACCCTACTTCCCCAAAGTTTCTCTTCCTGGGGAATTCCTATAGAAAAAAATTCAGAGCTTGGCTGGTGCAGTTATATGCTAAAGTTTGTGTACATATCCTAAGGTTGTGAATATATGCTAAGTTTTTTTTGTACATATCCTAATGTTTGTGTACACACAAGGTTTATATACATATCCTAAGGTTTGCATACATATGCTAAGGCTTGTGTACATAAAATGTTTGTGTACATATAATGTTTTTGTACATAACCTAATGTTTGTGTACACATACTAAGTTTGTGTACATATGCTAAGGTTTGCATACATATGCTAAGGCTTATGTACATAGAATGTTTGGTTACATATAATGTTTGTGTACATAACCTAATGTTTGTGTACACATCTTACACATCAAATCTTAAGGTTTGTGTAAATATGCTAAAGTTTGCATACATATGCTAAGGCTTGCTTACATATAATGTTTGTGTACATATACTGTTTGTGTGCACATCTAAAGATTTGTGTACATATGCTAAGGTTTGCATATATATGCTAAGGCTTGTGTACATATAATGTTTGTGTACATAACCTAAGATTTGTGAATTAATGTCAATCATTATATAAATGCTTCTTCTATGATGAAAAACATACAACTGAATTTTATTTCAGCTTCAATCAATCAAAATAAAATGAAATGACTTCAAAAACCTACAAACGAATCTCCTACAGTTCATATTAGATAAAATTGCAGTGTTAATCCAAACATTTTTGTAAGACAATATGATCCAACTTTAGGAACAGAATGTTATTTTATTTTATCTCAAGTAATAATTGCATCAGAATTGATTAATTACAATGTAAATATAATAAATAAAAGACCTCTCTTCTGGTTATTGAGCTATACTGAGGGAGGAAAGTTCTTGGTAGCTAATTCTGAAATGGATCCTATTTCTTTACAAATAACATTATAACTATCAACATGTAAGATTGACTCAACCTACTAATTTTATTATTATCCATTATCTACCATGAGCTATACTGGGGTTAATCTGCACTGGACAAAGAAACACTGCTAATTTTACCTTGTTAACATGAACTGTTTTATATAAAAAGGCAATAGATAAACTACTTAAATACAAACTCATAAAAGTATTCCATCTTCCCAAGAAGCACAACACTCAGCACTGAGGAAAAATTGGCCCTGAAATAAAACAAACATTCAAACTGTCAAATGATTATCAATCCTGACAAAATGCAAGACAAAGAGTCCTCTGAAAGGACTGATGCACTACTGGCAAAAAATAAAATTTCCATGAATCCAAGATAAGACCAACCAATTCTTATTTAAACTGCTAATTGTTGAAACCATCCAATGTTCTTCATCAATAACAATATTTTCAAGACAGCCACCATGGTGGTCATAATCGATGTAAGAACACTGCTGTTTTAAATTATGACCACCTTATTATTGTAAGGAATCTATTGGTGAAAACCCCATACTGAAAAACTGAAAAGTTTTGTAGTCCCTCAAGTAACATCACACTCTTGTTAGCAAGTTCAGGCATACTGTGTTACACACTGATGAAGTTTTAAAATCTTAATGGATTTTCAGGAATTAAATTTTGTTACACAAATACGTGAAATAGACAAAACAATTAAATTAAATTAAATGATATAATATGTAATGCCATTTTACCTTTCCCTCTGAGAAAACTTTTTCTGTGGCTGTCTCTCCATGGTCTGAATTAGGGATTTGAGGAAAAATTTGTTGTATAACAAATCTTCCAACATATCCATTCCCTTTTTAAGTCTAATCCTCATATCATCAGAAACCTGAAACAATCAGCAATTTATTACCACAGGAAGCAACTGGAATCATTTTAATTTTAAGAATAAGAAAGAAATACTGTCAATGATAAATTATATAAACAAGGGCCTGTCAAAGAAAATATCTTTTACAGGCTGAAAACAATTTTGAGGGAATCCAACACAAGACAACTGCAATAATTCATCTGCTGGGTGCTAAAACATCTGATAAGCATGAGAGATAACAAACTGGCCACTGTGGTGACCATACTAAATATATGCAGCAATATTCTAATATACAACCAACCAAAGATCATTAAAAGTATTTTCATAAAGAACCCCATGTCAATATGACCATCCATTCAGGAGGAGTAACAGTAAAAGGATTTTGAAATTTGGTCATAGGGACAGATATATTGGACGCATGAAAAAGACAATTTTTATTTAGGGCAAACCACACATTCTGTTTACATCACAACCGCCATCATAAGAAGAATTCTGGGAAAAATTCCATGTCAATATGTCTCTCTGTGCAGAAGAAGTCTTGCAATTAATATTTAAAAGATAGTTGTCATGTTGGCCATATTGGAGATAAGACCAGCACCATTTACATTTAGAGCCAACTAGATATCACAAAAAGTCATTCAGTGAAAAACCCATGTTAAAATAATCATCAATTTTGTAGCGATAACATGATTTTCAAGATGGTGATGTGGTTGACATAATGGATGTCTGATCACACCATTACAATTTCGGACCAACTGGACCTAGGTTGAATGTGTGTGTAAGTTTTGTTGCAAGCCTCCAACTAGTTTAGGAAGAGCAGCCAAACAAACTTGTGACAATGGATGGATGGGTGACACAATGAACACTTCTGCTCTATGAACAGCTGAGCTAGAAATGAATAATTTCTTCAAAACAAAAGGAAAAGGTACAAAATATGATAGAGGCAAAGTAATAGATAAGATACCACAGGGCATTTTATATTATGTTGATGGGAGTAAGAGAGAGAAAAACATAGAAAGAGAGATAGTATGTGTGTAAAACAAAACTTAACCAATCCAGTACTTTATTCCAGGACTAAAGTTTCCCTACTTTAATTTCACTAAAGAATATCTTATGTGAACAGGTGGATATATGTATGTATGTATGTATGTATGTATGTATGTATGTATGTATGTATGTATGTATGTATGTATGTATGTATGTATGTATGTATGTATGTATGTATGTATGTATGTATGTATGTATGTATGTATGTATGTATGTATGTATGTATGTATGTATCTATATATACATGCGTACATACATACATACATACATACATACATACATACATACATACATACATACATTTATGTGCGTGTATTTATTTACAATGTAATTTTGTAGATAATCCAAACATTGCAATTCTGAAATAATTTCATTATTATTATTATTATTATTATTATTATTATTATTATTATTATTATTATTATTATTATTATTATTGGTAGTTTCAGGAGAGAAGTTTGTAAAAGCACTAATATCTGTAGTGTATGTCTTGAGTTTAATGGTACATAAATAATATATTGATTGTATAGTGCCTATTGAGAAGAAATTTTGTAATTAGTTCTATGAGGGATGCCAATGATGAGCTGGATATTTTGAAGCTTGTCTGTGGAGTTTTCATTCCATATATTCTGCTGAGTGTGAAAAACATTCTGCTTTATGGAATATTTTGAAGTCGGGATATGGAATCTTCAACTCAGCAATGGCTGACTGCAGGGTACCCTTCCATGACCTCAATTCAAATATGAAAGAAGACAGAATCATCAGTGTTTAAGTTTGTGTGCTATCAAGTTCTACAATATCAGATGTTTCTGAATTGAGAGCAGTTATTTTATCAATCATTATTCCAGTGACAAGGCTGTTTTTCCAAGTTCTGAAGACATCATCCTCAAAAATATTGGAAATTATCTGAATGAATCACGTATCTGTTGTAATCTCTTGGTACATCTATAGAGTTATCACTGTTCCATTATACTGAATGAATTCATTCAGGAAGTGACACTTGCTGATGGGAAGATTTTCCTTCACACTGAAGTAAGAATTTAGAAATAATCTCAAATCTTTGTCTGCTTTGTTTGACACAATCAAATATCAGAAGAACAATTTTGCTGCAGTTCTGCTTCAAAGTAGAATAAAAGTTCACAATATGGTCAGCAAGAACTTTTAAAAATTTGCAGCACTAGGAATGACAAATTTGTTATTGTGATTGTGATTGTGTTTCTGACATTTTCTATTAACTTGCTTCTGATTTACCCAGAAACCCAGTAACTTGTAAAACAATGTATTGCAGGATTGGCAGTGTATTCTGTAATCCACTTGACAGTACCCTAAGCAAAGAGAGTATAGGATTGGCAGTGTATTCTGTAATCCACTTGACAGTACCCTAAGCAAAGAGAGTATAGGATTGGCAGTGTATTCTGTAATCCACTTGACAGTACCCTAAGCAAAGAGAGTATAGGATTGGCAGTGTATTCTGTAATCCACTTGACAGTACCCTAAGCAAAGAAAGTATATAATTGGCAGTATATACTGTAAACCACATGGCATAGTATAGGATCTGATCAACAATGTATTTTATCATCCACATGCTTGGTGAAAGTATGCCATTAAATGAGGGCTTTAATTGACTGATGCTCAAAGCAGTTGACAGTTTATATAAATATCAATCATTTATGGCATATGGTATTTTTTGCAAGCTAATATATTTATACAAACTTACATGCACATGCATTCTTATATATGTGTGTGTGTGTATATATATATATATATATATATATATATATATATATATATATATATATATATATATATATATATATATATATATATATATATATATTGATGCAAACAATTTGGTAAAATTATAACAATGTTTAATGGTATATAAAAACTACAAGAAATGTACTTGAGGGTCCAGTATAACTATGTGAGTCTCCATGTCTGCTGTGGGGAAAAGCATTTTGAAGCTATAGTACTTGTAGTCACGGTATGGAAATCCCCTCTCCACTAGAGAACTGGTCACCTCCTTAATACTGGTCTGCAGATCTGCAAACTCTGAATAATACAAAATAGTACAAGTATATCAGTGATGTGGCTTAAGTCTTGTACTTCTACCTTTCTCTCCATTAGAAATATAATAAGTTACCTGTAAGTGCACCTAAATTCTTTTTGTTCCTTTAAGTTACAAATAGCAAAGCTCATCCTGTTTAATAGGCACAGTGGCTCAGTGGTCAGCATGCCAGACTTGCAACCAAAATGATTCAAGTTCAAATCCTATCACACTCTAAGGCCAGGTTGGCTATCACAATGTGCCACCATGCAAAGTCTTTTCTCACATTGCCTCAAAACTAAATAATCATGTACCATGCAATACCAAACAAATCAAACCAATCAGCTTGAATGTTCATTGTTGGGGTTTTATTGGTAGTGATATAATTGGTACTGGATTTATAGGTTACTGCATTTGTATGAAAAAATATGAAAGAGTTTTTCAGATGGATATACTGCAGGCCATACAAATGATTCAAATAAGATAATTTTAAATGTTTCAGTCTAGAAATTAACTGTTAGCATGTAAATATCAGTGAGAATCCTATGGAAAGTCAAGTGTCACAATGCCTTATTAATTTCATTTTTACCAAGTGTTATTTTATGCTTTAGCAAAAAGTTAATTTTCATTAGTGTTTAAGCAAATAGGCCCTTTAGAACAAAGAAATTTACACTATTGGTAAATCATGGTTTGTTTGAGGCAACCATGAAACATACTATCTGATACACCATGAATGACAGTAACATAAAACCATGCAGCAAAAACATGAGATCCAAGTGGGTTTGAGTTTGCTCACATAACTGATAATTGCCTAGGAGGCAAATGCAAAAGCAGTTAGCAAATCTAGGTCAGTAGGAAGCATCATATCTAAAAATGAAAACTCCACTGATTGGTTTTGAGAAAAAAGTTGTTTTAAACTTTTTACAAGTGCATTTTCTTAAGACACTTAACACTGAAAAGCCTTCAAGCCAAGATGCTCTGTGTCAAATTTTGTCATGCTCTGTTGAGCAGTTTTTGGAGAATTCACTTAAGAAGATTTCAATTTTAAGTAGAGAAAGCCATGTTGGATAATAATTGAGATCTTTATGTTTTATAAATTACATAACTTTCATAAAAGAAAGTTTTGGTTAAATATTGTAAAAAGTAAAAAGCAGTTTTTGAGAAGAAATCATTAAAACATGTTATTATATCTTTAAGTGTAAAATATTGAAATTTCTTGGTAACATAATTTTCATATTTTTTTTCCTTCATTTTCACATGCGAAAAATATATCCTTATATTTTCACATGTGAAAATGTAAGATTTCCAATCATGGCTTGCAACACATGATTGTGTGTACCTACAGAAGTTGTAGCAAAATAAATTAGCACTTTGTGAGCTATAACAAATACATAGAACCTGCATTACATTTCAGATGTAAAACATAATTTGTTTTTAAGATATCTAAACTGATCTTGTTCACAGCTTTATGAAGTTTTATTTCCTTACTTCTTTGACAACAATGATAAAAGTGCTGTGATGCAGTGTTAAATCGGACTTACTTTGATGTCTGATATAATCTGCAACCTTACAAAATTAAAAAAAATATAACTTATTGTTACATATTATATCTTTCCATTCCAAGCACTATCTTAAATCAATCATTTTTTTATTTATCAGCCTAGAAAATCGAAGTAAATTTACAAATAGGGGTAGGGGTATTGAAATCTTTTAAGCTTTGATTCTGGAGCAAATTTGGTAAATAACAAAACAATTTTTTTTACTGCATAAGTACCATATATTTTTCACCTTGTGGTATGAAAAGCTATGAATTTTAACTTGTGGCATAATATGTCCATATTTTTGTACTACATAATAAAATAAGAAAATATCCTCTATATTTTACATGTAGCCTATGCTGGAATGACATCACCAGCCTACCTTATATAACTTACAGATGGCCATTTAACTAAGCTAGTTTATATAATACTATAAGATATAGCCTACTTTTTCTTTAACCCTTATATCATTTTGATTTTATACTAATTTCACATATTTTAATAAAATCATATAAAAATTAATTCTACAGCTATGGATATAAATAATATGCACACTGTATTTCCAGTATGCCTTCAGGTACTATTTATTTATGGTCACCATATACTATATGCTTAAATGTGTATGAGGTGATCTAAGCTGACATATGTATTAGTTGATCCAAGCTGAGATATGCATGAGCTTATTTAAGATGAGATGTGTATGAGCTGATCCAAGCTGAGATGTGTATGAGCTGATCCAAGCTGAGAAGTGCATGAGGTTATTCAAGCTGACAGATAAATCAAGCTGAGATATGCATGAACTGATCCAAGCTGAGATATGCATGAACTGATCCAAGCAAAGATGTGTAGGAGCTGATCCAAGCTGAGATATGCATGAACTGATCCAAGATGAGATGTGTATGAACTGATCCAAGCTGAGAAGTGAATGAGGTTATTCAAGCTGACATATGAATGAGCTGATCCAAGTTGAGATATGCATGAACTGATCCAAGCTGAGATATGCATGAACTGATCCAAGCTGAGATATGCATGAACTGATCCAAGATGAGATGTGTATGAACTGATCCAAGCTGAGAAGTGAATGAGGTTATTCAAGCTGACATATGAATGAGCTAATCCAAGTTGAGATATGCATGAACTGATCCAAGCTGAGATATGCATTAACTGATCCAAGATGAGATGTGTATGAACTGATCCAAGCTGAGAAGTGAATGAGGTTATTCAAGCTGACATATGAATGAGCTGATCCAAGTTGAGATATGCATGAACTGATCCAAGCTGAGATATGCATGAACTGATCCAAGCTGAGATATGCATTAACTGATCCAAGATGAGATGTGTATGAACTGATCCAAGCTGAGAAGTGAATGAGGTTATTCAAGCTGACATATGAATGAGCTGATCCAAGTTGAGATATGCATGAACTGATCCAAGCTGAGATATGCATGAACTGATCCAAGCTGAGATGTGCATGAGCAGATCCAAGCTGAGATATGCATGAACTGATCCAAGCTGAAATATGCATGAACTGATCCTAAAGCTATAAGAGACAGTGTACATCTAAGAGGTAATAATACAGTATACTTCTGATTTTATAAAAAAGGCATTTGTATATATTACATTTATGTATAAAAATTATTTTTTTATTGAATGACATCTAGTAAATGATGTCATAGGTTGCAATGAATTTATAATAATCCATTTTAGTATTTACAATTACACATATCCAATTGGATGTTGAGTTTTAATTTCTGTCATATGGCTAAAAGCAGTAAAGGGCACTGTCTTGATCACATACCTTCTCGACTGACATTCCTAATCTCCATTTCCCAGTCTTGAATTTGCTTTTCCAATTCCTCCGCCTTTCTTTTGAGTTGTCGTGATTTTCGTAAACAAATAACTGCAACCAGTACTAACACTAGAAACAGAACTCCTGCAATACTGGCAATAACGCTGATGACAGCTGTTGAGATTGCTTTATTATCATCTTCATACTTCAAGTAGCCAACAGTTTGCTTGAAATTGCCAATCTTGACCTGCACAAAGAAATATATTCAAGATATTCCAATCAACACTGTTATTTTTTTTGGAGGGAAGGAGGGAGGATTGCACCCACACTTCATCATGTCTAAATATTATGACTATAGCCCATAAAAGTTTGTATGAACCAAAACAATTGGATATGTCAAGAAAGGATATTTAACCCATTAACCCCTGGATGTTTTTGTCATTATCACCTGAAATGCGAGTAGGAAATCGATTTTGGGAGATATTTCTGAATACATCCTAATACATTGACTTCCTAGAACTTTTTGGTTAACTTAATGCCTATTTTGTGTTAGAAACATCAGTTTTTATTGGCTCTTTCACCTGAGCATGAGCAGATGGGTAAATATTGGAGTTCTTTTATCTTTTTTTTTGCTTAATGGACCCCTCATTTTCATGTCAAGACCACTCTTCATTCTAAATGCTCATCTTAGCCTGTGTATGTCTGTCTGTGTGCAATTCATACTGGTCTGTTTTAGATCTGAGGTTAAAAAGTCTAAAATCTAGACACAAAACTGGATCACGACCTCGAGCAAATTTCGGCTGGAAAAAACTCTGGTCCAAAAAGTGACGTTTCTCCCTCTGTATTTTCTAGTGCAACTAGAACATCCATATTATCTGGTATCATCGTAAAGCTACATCTGTCTACCTTTCTATAAAGGACAACTCTATAACCCCTGGACAACTGGTGCACATGCAAAGGCATTGTGGTTAATACTGGTAAAACTAAAATATTACTGATCTCAACACGAAACAAAGCAACAAAACTTGATAGTGATGAACAATGTCTGACATGGAAGGATAAAAGGTTGCAAATGGTCTGTCGTGATAGTCTACTTGGTGTTTTGGTAGATAATAACCTAGCATGGACTAAACATATCAAACATATCAGTAAAAAAGTCAATTCAAGTTTATGGCTTCTCAGTAGGATAAGACACTTTCTCCCAGAAAAGCACATAAAACTATTTTATAACTGTTAAATAAAACCCTATTTAGACTACTGTAATACAGTATGGGGTAATTCAAATGATAAAAACTTAGCCAAGCTGGCATATCTCCAAAAAAGAGCTTCTGAGTTAATATCAATCCGGAAAGAAAGCAAGGAAAATTTGGCTGGTAAGTTACAAATATTACCTATTAAAGACCGAATCTGTTTTAGAAAAGCCAAATTAATGTACAGGATAGCCAATAATAGTGCTCCTGAATATTTAGAATCACTATTCAAGTATAGGCTACCCAGAAACACTCCCCACCTGTGATCAATGTCTACCAAACATTACAAAATTCCCAAACCAAATAAGGAATTATTTTAAAAAAGGTTTCCAATACTCTGGAACTTTGCTCTGGAATAGTATTCCAGTTGAGATTAGAAATACCCACTCTATTTCCTTTCTCCAAACCCAGTATATACAGTGGCTTCAGAGATGCAGCATAAATAAGTAAATTCCTTTGAATGAGGGCCTCAAGGCAGATTAGTTCTTAGCTAATTGAGTTACCCTCTTTAAATAAAGTCATAATATTATACCACCCAGTTTATTGTGTCACACATGACCTTAATGCGACGGAGTAGGCTAACACCTCCTGCCCCGTTATTAAGATGCTAGGGGTTAATGAGTTAACAGAAATTCTAATTTTGATTTGTTATTCATATTCTGATGCAAACATAAAAGGTAAAAATTTAGATAGAAATATGGAATTCAATGAACATAATGAGTGATGATGTACATACAGAAACATCTGGAAATCGATGGTCTGATCTGGGCTGCTGAGCTGGAGGACTGCATGATATGTTATTCTCTCTTACTTCCACCAATGCACAGTTTTCATAGCCAATGGAGATAACGATATCTCCCCTCTCCCACAGCAAGTTACTGCCCTGTTGAAAGTAGAAAATTGCAAATAAATCATGAAGTTTAGTGCAAACAATTTTCTTCCATGTGAAATTATATCCATGTCTGTGATAAATATAGCTTACCAGCTGGACCCTGTTAACTTGATACTGACTCTTTGGGACTCAATTGAAGCTCACAGTTTACTGTCATTATATACACAAGCTATGTATAATTATCATAAAGTTACTGTAACAAAAATATTTGGCCTGTTATCTGTTGGCTGGAATAATTTGTATTGTTATAATTCTTATGTGGCTGCAAGAAGAAAAAATCCTGAATATTCAGGGTCTGGTTAATAAAGATTCCATGATATAAAGGCACTGTGAAACACTTTGGATTCCAATTTTGTGGTTTTCATGGGCAAGCTAAACCACAAATTTAAACATCAAAACAAAATATAAAATAAGTCGACATTAAACCCCATCCACCCCACCCCAACCCAACCATGTCATGTTACTGTGGAATGGCACCACCTGCTTCTTTCTTTCTTTGAATAAGATGGTTTCCTATAGTGATGAGAATGTGAAATGAACATTAGGATAAGTACATGAACAACAAAGTGCTTGCTTTTACAGATCACTTGCACAGTGAGTTTCTGTCACAGATCAACCAACCTGGGTTGGTGGTCTTTCATGGTTCTTCATCCACCTAATATAATGTTTAAAAGAAACCAAAAAAAACAAACCAAACCAAACTAAATAAACCAACTAATCAACTGTGGCAAAAGCAGTAAAGGTTCTAGTCCATCATATTTATCACGACTGTATAAATTTATAAATATTGACTCCAGTATTTTTTGTAGACATTTGAATGTTATTCATTTCTTACTGTTACCTAAAAATCATCATCATTTGAGAAGCATTGAGGAATACTGCATCATACACTGCTGAAAAGTTTACATTTCAGCTCACTTAAGGTTTCTCTAACAATGTCCATTGTTCCAACCAGAACTGTCATAACTTATTCAAGCTGTATTCATGATGTCTGCAGATGTACATCTCAACTATGAAAACAAATTCATGACTTCATGAACAATCATGATTGTTCATGAATGTTCATGAACATTTCTGAAATGTTCATGATCAGTTCATCATTTGAGTTCATGAACAAATAGTCATGAACGTTCATCACCTAAGTTCATAAACACTTCAAGAAATTTGATGAATCATGTACTTTAGTTCATGAACACAGTGATGAACTTTTATGAACTATTATGATATCTTTGAAGTTTCTGAAATATCATGAATTTGCTTCATGAACAATTCAAGTACTTTGATGCACCTTTAAGATATTTCTTAAAAATGTATATGAAATTTCTATATCATTATATTCATAAAATGTTTATGAAAATTAATCACAAAACTTCTCACAATATTAGTGAAATATAAATAAAGGTGAATATTTCTTTTTAATTATATGATACTGTATAAATGTTCAGAGATCTTTTATTCAATACTTGTGTACTTAACTTTAGTACTTCTGGATTAATATGGGAAAATATTTTTCTGGCCATCATGAACAAAATGTACTTGCTATAAAAGCTTTCAATGACTTTGTTCCAAATTTTTTGTCAAGTACTGTCATAAAATGCATATTTTATTGACTTTGTAACTGGTTGCCAAGTTGCAGTAAAAACAGAAATATGTAAAAAATGATTATCCTGATTGGATGACTGTGAAAGAAATGTAATATGATTGGATAAAATACACACATGATTTCAGTGTCTGAGCACAAATGAAAGAGCATGCAATGGGTTTTGCAACAAGTAACAATCATGGACTGCAGTGGAATTAACAGATGAGAATATTTTCAATATCATTTCTTTTAAGTATGTAGAAGTGCAGAGAAGGAATTATGAAGAATATGAAGGAACTGACTTGATGAGAGCAAAATTAGGCAGAAAAACGTATACAGTGGGATCATCAAAATTATGGTGAGTGTATATTTTTCTTGGTCATTCATGATTTTTTCAGTGGGAATTATATGAATATTTTATTGATTTTTATATGTCATCATATCAGATTTAACCAAACTAATATACCTTTTTTTGTCAGACCCAATTTAAACTTTCTCTTCAAATTTTTTAAAATCACGAAACATTATCATACCCCCTTTTTTTAATCTCGATACAATATTCAGTAATGCATCGGCGATAGGAATTTATATGTTCGGTATCGTTTTCTGTTTCATGACATCACTATTTATATGATCTGATATAATTTGGGAAATTTAAACAAAACCAAAAACCTAGTTAATGTGCCAAACTGTACTTTATACATGTGCTACCAACATGATCAAACCAGAAGCAGCTATATGCAACATCCAGCATCAGAGTAAATAAACTTTTATTAAAACATTTGACTCCTTTGACTTATAATACCTATGGCTAGTCAGCTTAAGTTAAAATACAACTAGTGAAAAAATTTATCTAATAAGGTAAATGCGCAGTAAGTTGTGTATTAAGTGTAAGTAATTAAATAATTTTGAGTTGGATCAATAAATAATTAAGTTGGGTACAAAAATAATATGCCAAAAGCTGAAGACAATGTTGATTATAGGTTGTCTGTAATTACCTTTATCTTTCTTTCAGATCAGACAGCAGAAATTATTAGAGGATGAAGTTTATAGGATAAGGAATAAAATTTGACAACTTGAGGATCTTACAGCCAAGAGGTATGACATGGAGTGACTGCTGCAGCAATGTTAAAGAGCCATACAGTAATCAAATGGAACAGCTGAAGTTGCAGATGGAGACATTCGGTATTCACATAGGTGGAGTTTCATTAAATTAAACTTAGGCACTGACTGTCTTCACAAAAAAGTTATCTGACAGGTCAGTTTTGGGGTGGGGATCCAGGTCTTCAGGAGAAACCCGAGTGGAATTAGCTCCATGACAATTACATATAAATATGCTTCTACAGTTGACTGAACACAACTGTCCCATTATCTCTTGAACAATTTTCAAAGAAAAATTACAAAACATACAGAAAGAGTTGCCAAGAATAAAAAAGGAATATCACTTAATGTCAGTTTACATGTTCTTTGTTGCATATTAGAAATTTATCAGAAACTAAATACTGTTTTTTAAGATAATATGTTGCAATGGGTCCAACAAAGAAAATGATAACTCCACTGAAGTCTTCTGCAGGCGACATCATTCACGACAAGGGCAAACAGATGGAGCACAGGGTGGAGTACTACTCCGAACTGTATTCCAGAGAGAACAACATGACCAATGATGCCCTCAACACCATTGAAAACCTCCCTTGTTTGACCAAACTGGATGAGAAAACTACTGTGGCAGAACTAAGGTTGGCCTTAGAGAAATTGACCACAGGTAAAGCCCCAGGGAAGGATGGCATCCTAGCAGAAGTCATCAAATGTGGTGGCAGTGTGCTGTTCACACACCTTTATGATCTTCTCTGCCAGTGCTGGGATGAAGGTGCAGTGCCTCAGGATATGAGAGATGCCAACATCATAACTCTGTGTAAGAACAAGGGCGACAGAAGTGGCTACATCAACAGCAGGGGCATATCACTTCTCAGCATCATGGGTAAAGTCTTCGCTAGAGTCATCCTGAACAGACGCTTGCTGACAGAGTGTATCCAGAGTCTCAGTGTGGGTTCCATGCAGAGAGGTCCACAATCAACATGATCTTCTCCATCAGGCAACTGCAGGAGAAGTGCAGGGAACAACACAGACCCCTCTTCCTGGCTTTTATAGAGTGTGGAACAACAGCAAGCTGACATTGAACACTAAGATCTCTGTGTACCGTGCCTGCATGCTTAGCACTCTCCTGTATGCCAGCGAAACTTGGACCCTGTATGCCTCTCAGGAGAAAAGACTGAGTGCCTTTCACATGCGTTGTCTCTGTCGCATACTCGGGATCACCTGGAGCAAGTGTGTGACAAACAACGAGGTTCTTCAACAAGCCAAAATTCCCAGCATGGTCACACTCCTCCGCCAACGTCGCATCAGATGGCTGGGCCATGTGTGTCAAATGGATGATGGATGGATCCCCAAAGACCTTCTCTACTCTAAGCTTGCCTCAGGCAGAAGATCAATCAGATGGCCACATCTTCATTTCAAAGATGTCTGCAAGCACGATATGAAAGCTCTTGGAATCGAGGTCAACACCTAGGAAGAGCTTGCCTTGGCAAGTCCAGCTGGCGACATGCTCTGTTCACAGGTTTGAAAGCCTGCGAGGAAAAGTTATGACAGCTCGCTGATGAGAAAAGATCTCAGAGGAAGAAGATGCAGTTCCAACCAAGATCTGACTAAAACTTCAAGTAAAGCAAGGAATGACATCCATTTAATTAGATATTGTCCATCAAGTTGTTTGACTGGATAACTGAAAGTGAAAGTTTTCTTTTTTGTACACACATTCATTTTGTCTGGAGCATGGACAATTCTAGATAAGTAATGCATGTGTTATGAATTTTGTATTTTTCTATGATCTGGTTCTCACCCATTTAGCATTTTATCCAAACTTTAATCTTTGAAAATAAGTACCGTGCACAAAAAAATTGACCTCTGGTTTATTACTGTTATATATCATAATTTTATTAATTACTAAATAAAATAAATTGTTCCTTCCTTGGTCATGTAGACTTTATCAATTTGAAAGAGGTAAATGTGAATAGCATGTATAATACTAAATTCATGCTATTTTCATTGGTTGGTTGATTGGTCACTTCAACCAATATTGTCTATATCATGCCAGTCAGAGCAAAGCACCTTTCACAATGAGACACCAGGGCTCTCCTTGGCTTGTATTGAATGCATGACCATTAAGTTATGATTCTCATGCTCTACCAACTAATCTATCACAATTGCTACAGGCTGTTTTGGGAAAACAGAGTGACTTGTTATTCATGATGAAGTGCAAGGGCTTGATGAGGTGTTGTGCATAGGTAAGTGAAGAAAAACATCAATACTTATTATATACTATACACAGCTTGCAAGATATAACCTTTTACCTCATACAAGCGCCATTTGGTGCCTCTACCGTAGTCCCATACAGGTGCCTTTTAGCACTTTACAAGATTCCCATACAGGCCTTTTTTGGCACTTTACCTGATTCCCATAAAAGCGCCTTTTGGCAACTCTGTAAACAGCAGGCATTTTTAGCATGTTTTCAGAATGCCACCTTTGGGGAAAATCCCTTATTAGATACTACATTCATTGGTGAGAATGACCATTAGGACAAATCACATAGTCACTGTTTATGCTCTGGTCAAAATCTGCTACTGTATTTAAGTAAGTAGATCATAACTGTGTCATATTTTCCATTCGACAAAATGGCGGTTGCTGATATCGTTTAGTACTTTCTTGAGTAGAATCACAACTATAAAAGCTTTAATAACTTAGGTAAAGGCTCTGCGACTGATGTAAGAAGCCATTAGTTTTTATAAATTATCAAATTCAGCTGATTTAGTGATATAGATGCAGGCAAAGAACTTGTAAATTTCAAGTATGAGACCGCTCCGGTGGCCTAGTGGTTAGAGCATCCGCCTCGGATGCGGGAGGTCATGGGTTTGATCCCTGGTCGAGTCATACCAAAGACTTACAAAAATGGTACTAACAGCTGCCTCGATTGACGCTCAGCATTAAGAGGTTAGTGTTAGGACTGGTCGGCCTGGTGTCAGGATAATGTGACTGGGTGGGACATCATGCTACATGTCTGCAGCATGATGCCCCAGTGCTAGACATCACTATACACTGCCACACTGCAGACATCGTAGTGATATAACTGAAAAATTGTTAAAAGCTACGTTAAAATCATAAACACACACACTCAAGTATGAGAAATTGCCACTACAGTTGATCACACAGCTTCACTGACTTTATAGTGGACAGGTTCTCTTAAGATTTTAAAGCACATACAAAATTCTTTTGTGAAAAATAATTATACTGCTATAACAACAATATTTTACTCCTAAATCTTTCCATACATAAATGTACCAAAAACATAAAATGGTTAAAATTGCTGTTAAAGGTAACATACACTTCAATGATTAACAGGTCTGTGCATAGGGCTTAATAGCCATTCACTCCATGAGGGAAAGGGTTAAGCCACTGCAACTGCCACATGGGTAAAAAATGTCATGGTGACATTATCTTCAGAATTTCAAAAATGTATTGTAAGTGAACTCTGGGATTTTTCACCTTTTCACATATCATGCTGTAGACAATAGATATCCTTAAATAAAGTAGCATTAACATTAAAATTTCTTTGATTCAGACTTGAATTGAATTTACAATGTTGAAACTTTTAAGAACATTTAGGAAATAAGTAATTTTTTATTATTATTATTATTATTATTATTATTATTATTATTATTATTGTTGTTTTTATTATTATTATTATTATTGTTTTTATTATTATTATTATTATTATTATTATTATTATTATTATTATTATTATTATTGTTTTTTTTATTATTATTATTATTATTATTATTATTATTATTATTATTATTATTATTATTATTATTATTATTTATAAAGACAGAATTATTTGGAATCTAAGTTATAATCAAAATATTCAGATGATTTGCAAATAAAAAAATATAAAAATATTTAATAAATATTTATTAATAAATATAATAAAAATATAGAAATAGAAATGATCTTGTTCAATGTCAGTTGTTATATTTTCATTATAATTTGCAAATCAATAAATTTATTTTAAAAAGAATAAGAATAATATTAATGATTATTTTATGTTATGAATTTTTATGATTTTTTTTTTTCTAAATGAAGTCTAGTCTGTACTAAGGGCTGTTCCAGTAAAACATATATACCCCCACAAGAGACGGCACTTCATACAACCTTCTGTAGGAGGTTGTGTTTCAAATTATTTTGATTCTGACAGTAGAATGTTGATTAGGAAAACCACTTCTAATGTAGGTTGTGTTAACAATATCAGAAATCACTGGTAATATTGTTGAAAAAAAGTAAATATATCTTTAAAATTTGCATCTAACTACCTCCTAGTGGTCTAATGGGAATAAAACATTGTGTCAGAAAGTGATGCCAATATACACGAGTGTATCTAATTTGTACAAATTTGTGTACTTTTAAAGCAGTGATTTGCTTTTCATAAATTATATCATCGCTTTGCACAGTATACAATTTTTATTCAGCATTTAATTTTAAAAGTGCATTTAGCAACATAATTTTATGTTTCCAGTAGCATTATCTCAGCATTTGATGCAACATCCAGATTAAGGAAGGCATGTGTTAAAATAGCTACATACTTTGGTTCAACATGAATGGCTGTTAAATTAAATTTGATTGGTTCATTGGGCCCTGTAATAAGCATTTTATGGCAGTTTTAACCTTACTTTACAAATGTTTGCTTCAAATAAGGGCCACACTGGAAACCAAAATGTCTGAATCATTACAGGGTTTGTCGTCAGATGATGTTTTCAGTCGGCAAATACTGGCTGGTGATAGCTATGATGACAATGAATTTCATGTATATCAGTCTGTTGGACATTGGGAAAATGTCACTGAAAATACCAGTGTGTGATTTTGAGCCCCAAAGTTAATGCTGAGTGCAAGTCCGATGTTTGTGTTGGATGGAAATGATGCCGGATACAGCATTATGGAATAGAAAAAAATCTGGCATAAGAGGCAGCAAAGCATTGATTCAAGGAAGTGAATCTTTGGCAGAGTTAATGTCAGTGAAAATTTTTCTTTCTAGAATAGAGATATCAAAGAGAAAGAGAGTACTCATGGGGCCATACCTGTGAGATGTTGAAAATTGCATATCCATAAAGAACAGAGACTTATTCAAGCTAGTTATGTTTATGCATTTTAGACAGCAGGCAATGAAGCAGAATAATATTCATACACAGAGGTCATATTAAGTTCAGAAACAATCAACAGGTTAATACTCATAGTGAACATCAGAGAATCCCCATAAAATGTAATTAAATGTGTGTAGATCTCTAGCTGGGAGAACCACTATGGCAACAAAAGAATAGCAAGACTAATTTTCATATCATGCAGATGTATTAACCAAATTTAGTACATGCTCTCTATGTGCAAAGGTTAAATGAAATTCAGCACAAGAAACTGACTGAAATGTGTAAATGTATAGCAAGATGGATAAAATTTGTCCTGTTTGTGTTTGATTATTCCTATGTATATTTTGAGGATGTTGATATTTTCTGTAGACCTTTTGGCACTTAGTTCCATGCCATCATTTGGTATTTGTATTACAGATTGGATTACTATTATCTAGTACACAACATTTTGAAGCAGTGTCATTAACTAATGATGAAATTGATGAAAAAATACTTGATGTCATTCTGATATATGGATTCATTACTACATTATGAATCAGTTTTCATCCTGATTCTATTTTTTAACATTTCCTCAATAGATTTACTGGAACTCTTAATATAACTGTAATAATTGTAATAATTCTATTTTCTTACAATCTAAATATTTGTGACCATGCATTATTTTCAAAAGGTAAAATTTGCATAGTTTTGCTGTAAAATCTAAACTATATTAATTAGCAATTGACTAATGTAAAAAGTGGCAACTTCATGTGTGAAAAAATTATTACCATATTAAAGAGTTGTTAGAAACAAGAATACTTGTATGACATGTATTTTGCAAAGTTATAGACCCTTCATTTGTATTGTAATCACATATTCCATTTAAATATTCCTATCAGTTTTTCCAAAGTGGTATCAATTTTCTGCTCTGATGTTGTTCATTTCTTGTGCAATTTTTGCACATCAAGAATTCTCAATATCATTAAAAAAACTATGTAATCTGCACCAAATGAAGTTGTTCGAGAGAAAATTCATTTTTTAACACAAAAAGCACAGAAGCTGTGACTTCTGGCATTAAAGTCTCACATTAAATAACATTTAAAGTAGCCATGATAGTAATTTAGGATGCAACTGTTCTAATTTCATGTTTGATATATTTAGATCATGAATGTGATGGAGGAACATGGCTCCAAAATAAATACATCAATTTTAGAGTCTATTCATTGACTATGAATCAAGTATATAATCTGAGTCCAACTGAATTGTTAAAAAAATGTTAATTCTTTGACAGCATCATAATTAGATGTCAAATATGGAGTAAGCCTGTAGTCTTTCTTCCATCCCAACCAAGACACCACCACAACCATGTGACCATGTCCAATCTCTATACAACTAGAGATGACATCTCTTTGAGTATTTTAATTTTTGTAGAGCTTTAACAGAGTGGAACAGTAAGAATGAGTGACAGATATTAATTTTAGGGAGATATTTAACAATGGCTATTCCTCCCACCACCACTTCCTCATTGGAGATTATACACACACAAATCTGAGATTAAATTCTGAAATCCTAGCAGTATCCCTGCAGGGAAGATAACTTGACCCTTTTATTAAATTTTATTGGTCTGGTTATCCCATTGTATTTCTGTTTCTTGAACATTATCTTACAGTGTGTCCAGTCAGCATGGTCAAAATAGGCATACAACCATTCAGAGTTTTTGAAGGACTCACATTACTATGGATATAAAGAACAAGAAACATAATATAAATCAGTGCAGATAAAATGGAGTATAGTTTTACATGGTTTTACTTTCCCTGATTGGTTTATAATGAAAGTAAGATTTTAGTCAAATGAATCTTTTGAGAGCTTGTCCTACTTGTAACTGAAAAAAAGAAAGGGACATTATTTTATTAATATAATTTCCATCCCTTTACAGACCTGAGTTTGGAAGACATAACTGAAATCAGAGCTGACTCTTTCGTAGTATTAGTATTGAAAGCACACATTTCAAATTTGTATAGATGCAGAAAATGAAACAGCTGTTATGGTTAGCTTTTCACAAAAGCTGTCATCATAGATGTGTCTATACTGATACAAACTTGATCATTAGCACTCAAAATTTTAAGTTATCGAATTTTAATATCATAGTGTTGGCACAGATACAGTGCGAACTGAATTAGTACAGCAGGTCTTGAACTATTCTGTGCAGAGACATGAAATCCAAGCAGAATACATCCAGAAATGTAGAGGTTTTCTATCTTGGATTTAGTCTCCCTGTTGCATTTCACATTGATATGTGTATTCACAAATAGTTATTATAGCACACTCTAGTAGGAAAAGTGGCAAATTTAGATATATGTCATAAACATTTCAAACAGTATATGGGAGGACAAGATCATAAGAACAGGCTGGAATGGAGATGTATAATAACAACAATAATGAGTAGAAGTGTGCCTCTTTTTTGATGTTTCCAACTCTTTTTTCTCACCTTCAATAAAAAAGTACATCAAAGGGAGACAATAAAGAGTGTACAGTTAACTAAACTACATGAATTTAGCTACTCAAAATGATTTTAATCTTCTGGTTATATCTGTTATGGTCTTTTTCTGTCCATTTTGGTGATTATGACCACTGAATCAGTATGGTTAAAAAAATTGGCAAATTTAAAGATTGAAAAATCTTTTGGCAGATTATGCTTATACACTGTCCTTCTGCCTGAGAGATGTGAATAATTTCATTTCTTGTTTTGTTGTTTTTGGTTATTGCTCAATTCAAATGCATCATTGTTGCAAATATTTATTACATCCCCTACAAAATGATCATGAATAATTCATGAACTGGCATGAACAGTTCTTGAACAGTTCATGAACCTGTTCATGAACCATTCCTGAAAGTTCATCAAAAGGTTCATCAACTATTCATGAATGTGCATGAACTGAAAATGGTCAGTTGATGAAATTAAATGAATTCATGAACGTTCATGAACAATAACTTTACAAACTGTTCTTGAACGATCATGAACTATTCATGAACTGAATTTATGAACAGTTCATAAAAGTTCACTAACTGGTTCATCATCATTCATCACAGTTAATGAACATATTCATGAACTATGATGAACAATGTTCCTCATTTTTCATGACTTCATGAACATTTCCTAAAAAAAATTGATTATCTGACAAACAGCAGCAGGGAGAGTGAATCCTACAAAATTTTGCTCATGTCGTTAACCTAAAATAAGGGTTCCTACAGAGGCTGAAAAAAGGTCATTAACCCTAAACCAAAATCTCTAACTTTTATATTACCGTACAGTTAAAAACCGCATAATAAACCGCATGAGGTTAGCTCAGTTTTGTTATACTATTATTGACTTTTTTTACCCTAACTTTATTGAACTATTTTTTTCATTAAAAACACGAGCAAAATCATGTAGAGATTCCCTGCTGCTCCTGATTTATCAGCGATTAACCAAATATTTTATCTAGACCTATACAATATCTGGATCTTGGGTCATGTAGATTTATTGTTATAAATCCGAATGGAACAGATTGTGGTTTAGAAAAGAAATTTTTAAATTTATTCATATCCATGTCCCCTGAACACCAAGTATAATAAATATTCTGCAGGGTATAATTATCTACTCCATTAAACACAACCAAAATATTACAGTTATCTCTAATCTCTTTAGGTATTTGTGTATATCTTTGAGTAACATAAATCACATCTGTACTTTTGTGTCTACCTCGAGAAAATATTCGAGCTGGATTAGATTGTTTGTCCACCATCACATCATCATATACTACGAGATTATTAATGAATCCATCCAAGTCATCTACAGATGGGGCTTCATCTATATCTGTGATAAAGTCAATAATATCTTCACCATCTTTATTAACTGATTTTGCTTTTTCATTAAAATCTTTAAGTACTTTGTAACAATGCTGATCATCCACAGAAGGTGCTATTAAATATAGTTTGTTCCATCTCATCCATCTCATTATTAAATTTAATAATAATTGTGTTTTACCTAATCCAGATGGACCTATTATAATCATTCTTATCGAATTTGGTAATGCTGGATGGTGCTTTCTTGGTTCTTGTTTTTGTGTCGCCGAAAAATCAATTATTGTATCCATATTATTAATAACATGAGTCTATATTGTTTTCGATGTAGATCATCTACACCCACTACTGGATTGACAACAATAACAACAAAAAATAAACAACGTGCATTAACGGGTAAATGTAAAAAATGTGGTACAAAAAAATATAAATTTATCTCCATGTCTGATTCAGGGACAAAGATAGGTGGAGATATAGCTGCATCATTAGGAAAATTACCTGGATTACCATGGGCTAAGTATATTGGTGAGAAACACCTCCCTGGATATAATTATTGTGGTCCTGGAACTCGACTTGATATCCGACTTGATGATCAAAATCAACCAAGACCAGGAGAGTATCCAGTAAATAAAATTGATCAAGCATGTCACATTCATGATGTTGCTTATAAAAGTAAAGATTTGAAACAACGGCATCTTGCAGATGTAAAATTGATTCATGTATTAAATTCTATACCTAATAAATCTGTTAGAGAGAAACTTGCTAGTTTTCTAATAAAATCCACTATGAAAAGTAAAATAATGTTAGGGGCTGGTAATTAATTATATAATTATTATAATGGAATCTATTTATTATAGCCCAAGAGGGTATTGGAGGGGTAAAGCAGTGATCACTAAACTTGCTAAAGCAGCAAAAGTTTCATGTTCTGTTGCTGCAAATTGGTTAGCACGACAGGCAATATGGCAAATTTATTTACCACCACCCAAAAAAATTCAATATGCACATTTTGATGTCAGTGTTCCTAACGAAGTTCACCAAGCAGATATTTTGTTTTTACCACACGATACTATTAAAACACATGGATGAAAGTCACGCACATACAAATACGCATTGACTGTTGTTGATATTGCAAGTAGATATAAAGAAGCTGAACCATTATCAACAAAAACAGCATTTGAAGTTGATCTGCATTTGAGCGAATTTATCAACGTGGTGGTCTACAATGGCCACAACTACTACAGGTTGATCCTGGTAAAGAATTTCTTGGCGCAGTATTATCTTTGATGAAAAAACATAACATCCAAATCAGACAAGGGCATACTAAAATTCATCGTGATCAAGCAATTGTTGAATGATTTAATCGAACACTTGCTGAGCGGTTATTTGGATATCAATATGCGAAGGAAATATCTGCTGACTTTAAGTCCGGTGAAAGATCTCGTGAATGGGTTGCAAGGTTACCATTAGTGTGATATCTGCATTAAATAATGAGATTACTCGTGCAACTTCCATGAAACCTTCTAATGCAATAACAAAAAAATATATACCACGTAGCGATAAATATGGACAACAAGATCAACGACCAGTATTATGTAATGTGATTGTGAGATATTTATACGAACCAGGGGAGTTGGAGGGTGGCAAACGATGAGCTACTGACCCTATCTGGAGTGTGACCACACATACAATTTCTAGCATGGTTAGATTTACTGGAAGACCTGCCATATACAGACTAGATTCTACTGCCCCTCAACATGGATCTGTGCGTGAACAATTACAAGTAATTCATGCAGATACACAATTACCACCGCATTCACTTATGTAAATTAGAACCCCTACATCGATTACATTCAAGACAAGTCAACATCACATTTTTACGTGTATGACCAAAATCACTATTTATGCTATCTACGGTAAATTATCTTGGATTATTATTCGAATATTGCCATAACATTATTGTGTTACAACTTGTACAGTGATTATTCTGTAATTGTTTTAGTTTTATAATAAATTCAGTATCAATATCAAAGTCACGTTTATTTTTTTTTGTCACATTGTTTATAAGACGCTAATTTTTTCTTTATTACATCAGAATCATTAGTAATCTCCTCAGTTATCAAATAATCTATGACAATTCTATGTAGTTGAGTTATTCTTCTGACGCGAGATACTGCGAGATAGACTAAGTTTGACCATTCGATTCAATCATCTACAATCCAGATATTTGTATCAGAAATAGTTAATCCCTGTGACGAATGAATCATTATAGCGTATCCTAACATCCATGGTGATTTATCCATACTCAATGCGCTCTCAACAGAACTGATATCTATCAAAATAATATCATTCAATACCAGATTTTGTACTCGGATACTTTCAGTATCTCCACCAGGAATTTCAACATCAATATTCTGTCATCGAGTATCTGCTGGGCGATAACATAATGGTACTAATAGATTTGAAAACTTTTCTTTATGTAACATACATAATTTCCTTTGCAATTCATCACAAACTATCTTTCTACTTGCGATTATCAAATCAGTAGGTCTCCATAAAGTCCAAAAATCATTCATGGTAGTTTCTGGAATTATCTCACGCATTATTTCACATTGTATTTTATCTGGCTATAGTCTGATTAATCTTTTAAGTTCTTTCAGCGGTTCATCAATAGCTCTATGATCATCATATATTTCTTCATAATAATCCACATTATTCTTTAGCCATTCATGTGGAGACTGTCCAACAAAAGGTGGTGGTTGACCATGATCACCACACATAATCACAGCCATGTTTTTTGTTAATAACCATTCGAGGAATGTTTTTAGTGTTTTTAATGACTCCGTACATATCTCGTCCCATATAATATACTTAGGTATATATTTTTCACCCATTTGCTCAGGAGTCCATGTATCTCCGCACCATCTAAAGAAACTATGATATGTACATGTTTTTACCCCTCGTTCTTTTATCTCTCTGGCTAGTTTATGTGTAGGTGTCAAAACGATCATATCTGAATTGTTGTTTATAAATAATTTAATCACATGAGTTGTTTCACCTGACCCTCCACATCCATTAAGATAAACAGTCTTATGTCTAGCCACAGGATCACACACATATGGTGCAAATGATTCTAATATTTGATTATTATTTTTGTAATATATTTCCTTAATTTCAACGTCAGCAAATTCAGAATAACTTAATATATTTTCTTGCTTTATCCTCCATGTTCCCCACTCACCATTACCAAGTAGCGGATTTAATAAATCCTTATATTTTTTGTTTATATAAAATGAATTCATAGCAACTCTAACAGCGTGACGAGGAAATCTATTTATCATAGACAGTAAATTTATAGAAACATAGGCTAGCATCAAAGATCTTAAATGAGTAAACTGCGGTGAATCGCCCTCAATATAGCTCACAATGGTACCTAGTTTGGTCCCATCCGATAAATAAGCATTACTTCGGCTTATAAATGTGTTTATCTCCGTTGTATCAGTTATTATAAAATCTAACTCAGCATCATCCATAATCAATCTTACACAGTGCCATTTATGACCATATGAACTGAAATGAGTAAACTTGCCGATTATCTTTCTACCAAGATCTTTTGCACGTTTTTCATCATGCGCATCCCTGCATTTACGTATATTATTAGTAATTTTAATAATGTCATCTTCAGCAAGATCAGGAAATTCTTTCCTGGCATCATCAATATTAAATCTGTCCGGTTCTGGTAACCAAACTTGCTTTTGTGCACTATAGGATATAATCGCTTCATTAACCCTCAACGATACTAAAATTCCAACATCAATTATATATCTTAATAACACTATTGCAGTCCAACATTTTTCTAAAAAATGTCTTCCAAACCAAGCATAAGTAATCGGATGGAGATCTTTTCCGAACTCAAATGATTCTATACATGCAAATCCTGTTAGGTAAAGATCTGGTAAGGGTCCATTTATCGAAACTCTGGTCATGTCATGTGTAGGGTGTCTGAATCTGTCAAAGTATTTAGAACATTCTCCACATCCAAGAAAACTCCCAGGATAACATGCAGCCATATCGACGGAGATAACATTATTATACTCGTATTTAGTATTCCATAATCCACCGTGCCCATATTCTATGCAACTTTTTTGTATATCCTCAATAAATTCTGATCTTGTAGGTTTCCATGAATTTTTCTCTTGAGCGAAATGAGCCGCTACCGATGGTACTGTAAAACAATTATTTAGTAGTTGTCTAACTTTTACATCGTCAGAAGTATATTTTAGTGCAAGATTTCTCATTTCTTCATAAACAGATTTTGTACGATAAATATCACCATTAGGTCGTACAAATTGATCATAATCGTGTTCCGAACTCTGAAATAACCAAACAGATACAGGGTCACTTTTACTAATATTTTTAATAAAATCAAATATATGACCATTATAAAATTTTACCATTCTGTCTCGTGGAAATATGCATTATGATCAATAATCGTTATAGGACTTCCATTTTTTGTATATTTTGGTTTGTACAATATCTCTCCCGTTAGTGTTTTTACTGTTATTGGAAATCCTAATGACTTTTCTAGCTTAGCAACATCCTTAATAGATGCACCAGAATTTTTAACGGTTTCTGCCCATTCACATATTATTTTACGTCTTAAATCTGTTAAGCCATTACCATGCATCACATTTGTAAAATGTTCAGTAATGCGCTCCGCAAGAGTTTATTCTTGACTCTGATAGTCTCATTGATTTGAGATCCGCAATATTAGGTTTATCATTCAGTAAAAACAATCCATATACCACAGCAGTAACTGGATACCCTCGCTCAAAATACGGTCTATCAATACCAGTCAGTATTCCAGGTTTGGATTTGTTACTTAATAATATCATTTTATTATTTCCAGACTGTATAAGAATAGGATTTCTCTTGTCACGAATCATCCATATATTATCGTCTGTCTTCACAATAAATTTTATTAAAATAAGATATTTTTGATTATCAAGGTGGTTAATAATTACTTCTGCTCGTTTGTCGTTCATCACATTAATAACTTTTCCAACTCTAAAAGTTGACCACATGTGAACAGCACCATCTTCACAAAATTTCCTTTTGGCCTCATGGATACGTTTAGTTATATCTGCATTTGTTAAAGCTAGATCTTTCATCGAAACACTAAATTTATATCCTAATAGTCTGTCAAGATCAAGTCTAGTAGCAGATGGTTCAATTGCTGATAATTCTTCCATTATTATAATTAAGACAAATATTCAAATTGAAATTTGGTATATATAAAATGATTCAGACAGAAAATAAATGTGTTTGGTTAAAAATTAGACATATTTCTTATTGTAATAAACCATGTGTAAACAAATACTGCGGATTACCATATGCAGAGTATCAGATATGGAAGTACTGGACCAAAACCATGCATTCAATGTGGTATTGGACTTAGAGGCAGCACACAATTATGCACAAATTGTGGAGGTAAAAAATATAGGGAACTTAAACGATATTATGACAAAAAAAGATACATCGACAGGTAAATCTCCTATAAAAATAGAAAATGATTATCTAACCAGATTTCAAAAATAATGATTTAAACAAATAAATATTATATACAAATGGAGCAAAAAGAATTTGTGAGACATCCAATATATACGAATTACGAGGCATCCAGAGATGATGTTATTAGATATTGTAGACAAAAGAAACCACTCGGTAGTCTTAATAAGTTTGGTCATTTTCAATTTCAGGTTCATATACGAATGTTTTTATGGGAAAATCAAAGATGGATTTATTATTGACCACATTGATGGAAATCCTCAACATAACAAAATTTCTAACCTGCAAGCTATTACGCCGAGTCAGAATTCCAGACGTGGAAATACAGGATCATATAAATTATTTGGAAAGAGAGCGATTAAATCCATAAATACAGAAACACACCAAGAATGATCTTTTCCATCAATAGGTGCAGCAGCCAAATATTTTAGCATTCATTCACAATCGGTACAATTTGTCGCAAATAAAACATATAAATCTGCATATTTAAATAAGTATGACCAAAGGATTATATTTGAGTATATATAATAACTATCTATTTTACTTTATATCAATCTTGCCAAGGGTTTTGTTTAGCTCTCTTGACTGTGTCTGGGGTTTATTCACTGTCGCTATCCTCAGTTTGACTATCATTTATTACAGAATCAAATAGCATAATCTTTCTCAATTGGATCACATGATTGTCTATCATTTTTTTCTTTCATATTCGTGAGATAATGCGCTTTTTATCTTTTCGACTGAACACGCAAGAGGCACAAATAGCTTTACTTGTGTGTCATTCACCAATTGTAAAGATTCTAACATAGAATTATAAATTGACTTTATGAATCTGTAATTGGAAGATAATGTGAATTTATTTTGAAATTTTCTTTGTTGTAATGATTCAAACTCACACAAAATTTTTTCAGTATTAAGACCTTCAGATAACTGAATTCTGTCATGCTTTAATTTTTCCATAGCAGAAACAATAGCTTTGATATTTTCAATGTTCATTATATATATATATATATATATATATATATATATATATATATATATATATATATATATATATATATATATATATATATATATTTATTTATTTATTTATTTATTTAAAATAACATTTAACTTTAAAATATCTTCATTTTTTTCTCTTACTCTATGAGCGTATATACAAATTAATATATAACGTCTCCCCGCGCAGGTCCACAATATTACCATCTTGATTTGTGAGTTTGAAATTCATTCTTGACAATAACGGATTATGTACACGCAGGTAAACTTGATTTATTGGCACAGATACAATCAGCCAGCCCGGAGGGGATTGGATACTAGATGAGTATAATATATACCCCTGCTGGGCTTGGTTAGACTTTGAAATATCGACATGGTAGCTACTATCAATTATATCACACATTACATTCAGTGCGATGGTGGATGTTATATTAACAATATTAGGTGAGATATGTCGTCCTGTTCCATATGGGTCCTTTTTATGTTTAAGTATGTTTGGTGGTGGGGCTTTTTTTTACACAATTTAATTACTTCCGGATAATATTCTTCAATAAGATCATTTAATGATTTCTTCATCTGAGCGTTATTTAAATCTGGTATAATAAATGTTTGTAAGTCCCCTTCTGTCATTTTATAATGATCGAGAAATAATTGTTTACGTTCTTGATTAGTAAAATAATCTTCACTAAGATTAGTTGCAACATTTATAATACTTTGATTGGCGATGTATAAATCGAGTAGGATCCCATTTAAGTGTTTTATTGAATCGATTATTTGCTGCTTTACACTATAGTCATAATGATATGATAATGAAATAAGTAAATTTATTAAATCATTAAACATTTTATCATATTCAGGCTTAAGAGTATTCAGCAATTCTTTTATAAATTTTTCATCAACAATCTGCCGATTCTTCGTCCTGGTTTCTATGGCGAAATCAAATGCTGATTTAAATATCTTAGGGATCCTTTTACCATCAATATCGTTATTTGGATCAAATTTAAATCTTAATGAATTCCATGGATGTTGCTCTCGATATTGTGGATTTTTATTGAATTTTTCTTCGCTCATTTTAAACACATCTTTATTTGGTTTTGAAACTCCATTATAAACAGGTTCAACTTCAGGCCAACCTAATACTGATCTAATCGAACTTTGATAAATATCTACAACATAGTCAGGAGAATTTATTTCAATTACTGACGATAATGTTGGTTCGTAAACAGTAATTGCTATTTTAGACTCTTTTCCGGTTAAAGACTTAATTCTGCGCTGGAATTCCTCATTAATCTGTTCTAACTGATAACTGCCAGTTGGAATACTAACAACTTGCCAATCAGGAGTTCCATCAGATTTATTTTTATTTGTGAATACTAATAAATTATTTGGTTGTTGTCCACCAAATGGTTTTGATCTAATATTAGGCCAGCTATAATAAACACGTAACTGACCTAATGCTATCTCTTTTACTGGAATTGCAGTTGGAAAGTTAACGCTAAATTCAGAATCGGTTGAACTTATCGATATCATGGTAGTTTTTTAAGGAGTTGTATTAGTGACGATCTGCTGTAACAACTCATCCAAGCAATGTTCAGTTGCTGACATTATTGTTATTATTATTGTTTAATTCTCCATTTATTTTGTCAGAAGAATCACTAACAATTTTGAATGCTTCATCGTAGGTTTTAATTATCGTTATGAACTCCTCATCAGATATTATACCATTACTGAGATAAGTGGAAATATATCCAGATAGTTTAGAGTATGTTGCTGTTGCTGTGTGTAATTTTATCATATATTCACACAATTTATCATTCGCACATGTAGTTATTTTTTTAGTAATAATATTAAAAATACCTGCTATAGTAGTAGAAGTTGAAACAATAATTGTTATAATTGCTGGAGCTGTCATCGTTAATGTTGATAATATTAATCCGGATCCAGCAACAATAGCAGAAACTGAATACACAAGTATATCAATGACGACCATACGTCTATGATATTTTTTTACTTTTACTGTATAATGATCAATGGTATTTTTTAGTTTGGTCAGGCATTCACATGCTTGATTATATCTGTGATGTTGAACGTCGATAGATGACATAGTTATTTGATCCATTATACTATGATGTTAAGTAATTAATTGAGCTACAAATTCCAAACACCACCAGTAAGCTTGAGGTAAATTTATACTTGATGAGTTCCTTCAGAATCTTTATCTAAAAACACAGATATAGTTTTAGAAAAATCACCAGTTGATGGAGATGTAGTGGATATTTTAAAATCTGCAACACTAAGTACAGACAGCCTATATATACCAGTAATCTCCGTAGTATGTTTGATGGTTTTATTTTCTAGTGTCCATGATCCAAACCCAGACGCAACTGTATGCACAATATTTCTTATCTGCTTGTGAGGAATTTTAATCAGGTCTGTTATTTGAATAATATCGTTGAGTTTTGTTTTAATATCAGTAGGTTTTATATTAACATTTGGTTGACTTCCAAAAAATTTGTTATTAATTCTGTTTATGTTTTCGCGAAAACCGGTAAATTCAGTTTTGAGATCATCGACATATTTTTTTGTAGCAGCATCAAAATTAGATTCTGGTGTTCTGAGATTATTAATACCGTTATGATTCATATTGTGAAATGCACGCATTAAAACGCCATTGTTTAATACGTACTTTGATTCTTCATCATCAATACATATTTTTTTGTTGTAGCATCACTATCTGAAGTTGGATTTCCAAGATCTGTGATTTTATTTTTGTTCATAATAACGTCTCCACTAAATATACCGCCATCATTCCTGACATAATTGTTAACTGATTTATGGGAATCATGTATTTTACCCTGATCAGTAAAAGTTATAATATTATCAGCAACTGCAGTAGGAATTCGTATAAGTATGTCTGGTAGTCGTATATCGCTCGTCTTTAATCGTCCTTATTTGTCTTGAAAAACAACTACTTCATTTTTATCAACATTTGTAATATTTAATAAATTGTCGATCTCATTTCTAAGTTGATCGAGGGTTGCATATTTAGATACATCACCTTGCTGCTGAGTTTTACCACGAGCAGATCTTCCATAAATATCTACCATTATATTTTACTGATGTCTGTTTAAATGTGACAATGTGGTATATTCATGCACGACTTTATGAAGTGGTTTTCCTTGCGGTGCCATGGATATAGCATCAAGTACATTAAGTCCTTCTCGACCACATATTGGTGGATCAGTTAATGTTTGTGTAGGTAACATTGAATACCAAACTGGAGTACTTTGCATGTTGTTAGCATAGTCTAAAAATTCCCTTGGTGGCGCTAATCCATATGAATAAAAAAAAATAATTCCACGTGGATCAATTACATACACTACCCAATGGGTACCTGGTCCAGAGTTTTGATCGAGATTAATAATACCTGTTTCAGTAGTGTTCGGTTGTTTTGGTAATTGATTGCGCATGAAAACACCTCTAAAGTTTTTTATTTTTAATTTTTTAACAGCATCGAGTAAATCAAAACTGGACATAGGCGAGATTAGTAAACTGTCCCGGGAAGTCTTAGGCCTTTTCCGTACCACGAAGGCGAAGTCCCTGGTAATCTGAGACCTTTTCCCTTTTTTTAGTTGTTAGTTTTATTCCATTTCCGGTCGCTTTCTTTAATGCCATTCCAGCGGCTGTTCCAACAGTGCCTAATGCAGCTGCTTTTGCAACAGCTGGGGCTGCAGTAACTATCAATGCTGGTATAGCTGCGAGAAGGGGAAATATACCACCAGTTTTAAAAGTATCCTTAATAGCACCTGCAGAAAGATCAAGTTTGACACCTTTATTTGATTTTTTTGCTTCATTAAAGTTTTTGAATTGACGATCGGTTAACGATAATTTATTTGAACCACTCATGTGTTCCTTTTTTAATGATATTGTTATTCCACAGTTATTATTTGATGCTGATTGCAGTCTTTTGATCTGACCAGGAGTCAGGGTAACATCAGCGTGATTATATGGCATTTATAATAATCATTAACAATCTAATTACATATTTCATATTTTCTACTGGGGCATCAATGACTTTCATTTGTACACCAGCACCTTCTATGAGCATTGATTTGTCGCTAAGTATAACAGCAATTGCTCTATAATTATCAATAGCTCCTCTATTAACACTAGCTCGAAAATGTATATCGACTACTGATTATCTGGTCAAATCTAAATGTTCGAGCGAAAAGTAATAAATAGGATATAAGCTTGTAAAATCTAGTTGTGATATTTGTAATCCAGTATCAACATTTTGATCACGCCCCATGAACGACATAAGACGATGATATGCACGTGCTACATGATTTTGATCAAAATTAAGTAATATATCCTTGGATGGTTCTTGATGTCCATTTATCCTTAATAAAATCTTAGAAACACCGAGTTCATCAAATATCATAATACTACGCGTTTGATCATTTACTCGTGTAGCATTTTGTAATGCAATAAATATGTGTCTTGGTGCAGAAACACCTTGCTGAGAGGCTATCTGCCATGTAAATAAACAGTTAATATTACTCTGGATAGCATCTGTGGTCATTGTCAGCCATGATAACATTGATTTACCACCTTGATTCATAAAAGATAATAATCGTTGTTCTTCAGATATTGATTGGGTCATTACTGACATCCAGAGTGTAAGTTTTGTAAGAATTACCATACCAGCATCACCAGCAGGTCTCCATATTGCATCATCATCTGCAGCCTTTCGTACTAGTACAACTGTACAACACACAAAAATACTCTTCTATTTCCTTTTAACATCGCTCGATGTGATCTAAATCCTACGTTGAAATCAGGATCTATATTAATAATCATACTTTGTACATCCGCATTGGCGTTTCTGGCAAAATTTCTTGGTTGTCCTATTTCATATTGTTGATATTCTGGAGAATCAGAAGTATCTTTTACAAACAACATTGATGTACCAGCTGATCTTGAATAATCGTCGCTGTATATTGCAAGACCAAGTATGGTTGTAGCTACGTCAACATCTTTTTGAATTGATTCAATATTTTTTCCGTCAATCATGTACGTAGTGCTATTAAACAACGCCATAATACCATTATTAACAAAACCAACACTAATTTCGGCTGGATATTCAGTATTATCGGTTTTTAATATTTCACCTTTGACTTCAATAAAAGCTTCTGAGGGCAGGAAATATCTACTTGTATCATGAACCTGAAGTTCAATTCTTCCTCGTTGATTTGGAATTCGTGCTTCATATGAATAATACTGATAATCGTGTATAGACTCATCTTTGAGAACTGGTGCGCCCATGTCAAATGCGGGGTCACTCATACGCTTGAACATATTTATTATAATTATTATCATCTAAAACAAAGACAACTTCGGGAAGTGAGACCACTTCCTGCTATCAGACTAGCGGTTATGTTTCTCTCTTTTTCTGATAAAGGTATATCAGCCACAGATGGCATTGCCATTGCTGCTAGTTTTTGATTAGCGGCTTGATTTATTATTTTACTTACACTTGCGGGCATCACTTCAGTACTGGGCAATTTCACCGACTGAGATCGGACAGGTTGATGTCTGCGTATTAATCCTGTTAGTCTATTTTTGATTGCTGAGAATGCTTTACTAGCAAGGTTACCAGCAGTGTCTATACCTTTTTCACGAACAACATCAATAGCTTTCATACCCAGCTGCTTTGCAATTGGTATTGCTTTTGGGGCTAGTCTTCTAAATAGACCCTGAACAATATCACTTAACCCATCTCTGTAGGTTGCTCTGTAAATCGGTATTCGAGAGTTAATTGCCCTGACCATAGTATGTCCACGTTGAGCACCATGCACAATCATTTTATTATTAATTGACTTTATCACTAATTGTATCTAATCACTGTGACTTAGTCACTATAGTAGTCATCGGCAATTTCATTAATAAGTGATTGATACACATCAATATCCATAATACCGCCACTAAATAATCGTTTACAAATATCTGCTGCTTCATTAATGATTTCTGTGGAATTATTACCAGCTCGTTTTCCTCCAATCAGAATTTCTAGTCGTTCAACATCAGTAAGGACATTATTAGGACACTGAGTAATAAGACCACTTCTTAAACCTCTTCCGAAAGAGGTATCCGACCTCCCTCCCTCACTTTTTATTTGGGCTGGTTGTGATTTTGGAGATTGTGACGATAATTTTTGTTTTTCTGTATAATGTAATATTTGTTGTATTGATGGCAGTGATGATTGTCGTTGTTGTTCTTTTTGTTTTGGCATTTGTTGTTGCTCTGGCGGTTTTTGTATAAAGTTAATATAACTATCTATTGCTTTAATATACTGTATATAATTAGGATCACTATTTCTGGCCTGATTAACGATATAGCGCATATGAAATATCCATTTGTACCAATTATCACGACTTACAAATTTATCAGCATATTCAGGTTTTAAAAACTTTTTTCTATCACTGAAACTTTTCACAGCAAACGCGGCTAAATCTACGTTTTTAGCGCTTTTAATATCAGCAATAGCATCTACGCCAAATTTATAACTTATGTTAGATTGTTCAGATAGATCACCTATTTCAGCACGAGCTTGGTCTGCATCTTCAGGTATTTCTGGGACTGGTATTGCAGCAGTTATTTCAGCTGGAAGTTTTTTGAGAATCTTTTTTGTTTTCTTAGTTCTTTTTTCTATTTTTTGAGTTGCTTCAGCGGTTTTCTCTAACACAGGTTGAATATCTTTAGTGGTATCTGTTATCGGTTTAAATAATTGTTTTGTATCCTCTGCAAATTCAACTTGAGTTTCCTGACGCTGTTGTAATTGTTGTTTGACAGCATCACGGACAGGTAAATATTTTTTAATTGCCTCTAATCGCTCTTGACCTAATTTAGCTGAGAGTGGTTCGCCAATATTTATTATTAAATAATATTTATAATAGATGTTTAATTAAATTGAGTTCTGGTAAACAAAAATCACTAAAAATGCTTTTCTATTCTCTGACAAATCAAAGATAAAATAAATATTTTATTAATTATCATGTCTATCTGCAAATTTATTATAAAATTATATCAAACGCTGATAAAAACACCATTTTATGATTATTATTAGAGTATATAATAAAGCGCGATAACTATGCTCTGAATCTATGTTGAGCAATAGATAATTATTTCCCTTTGTGCATTTAGTCGAGGACGGATAAAATAAATCTTTTTCTGACAATTATTACCTAATTATCTGTTACCTTGCGTGTCGGACTGCGATCAGGGATTCATTTTAAAAATGCTTCACAAGATAATGCAGTCACTCGGTCGCCTGATATATTCGGCCCACAATCTGCTAGCCTAGAGCCTCGCACTATACTGCCCGCACTTAAGGCACCCTGTGCCTGCATCGGTCTATACTTAGTACATTCAAGCCACACATGCCAGACCTCACCGCCTAGGTACACCTGCCTGCCTGCCAGCCCCAGATCATCCACAGCCTAGGGGTACCCTGTACCAGTGAGCACCTAGGTCAGCCTAGTCAAAAGCCCAGTATTATCCATATAGCGACTAATGAGACAGGGTGCTTTACTCAATTCACAAGGTTGCTATACACATTCTCTATAAATGCTACACCAATTTTGTTCACTTTCACTGAAGCACCCTAAATTTGCATTTTTGTCTATATAATAGTGCCGGAATCTATATGTGGGTAGTTGGTTAGAAATGGTCATATCCTCCCTTTTTCATTTCAAACTATACGTCCCGAAGCGACCACAGGCCTTGTCACTACGAGCTCGGGAAGAATCAGCTCTGATGGTATCGTTCACACCAAGCCCACAGCAAATGCATTGTGTCCCATATAATAGTGCCGGAATCTATATGTGGGTAGTTAGTTAGAAATGCCCAAGAAAGAAACAGTCTCGCTAAGCGAGAGCCCGAGAAGAAATTTCAGGTCTTGCGGGAAGAAAGTTATGGGCTAAGGAGAGTTTCTAACTAACTACCCACATACAGATTCCGGCACTATTATAGGGAAAAAAATGCAAATTTGAAGTGTATTGGGTCTGAACCATATTGTCATAGCTGATTCCCCAAGCCCGTGTAATGACCCAACCTGTGATTAAAAAGAGAAGAATATAAACATAATAGAACTGAGTTGTCGGAATAAAATCTTTAATGAACCCTTTCATCACTTTGGACCGAAAAAAATGGCCTGGATATTAAGCTTGTCAACACTATGGACCGAAAACACAGTCTGGGGCATTAAGCCTGTAAACACTATGGACCGAAAACACAGTCTGGGGCATTAAGCCTGTCAATACTATGGACTGAAAAAAATAACCTGGAGCAGTAAATCTGTAAACACTATAGACCGAAAATGAGAGAAGACGTATAGAGAGACAATGGAATGCACTTGTGGGTGAAAAATGATGATGATGAGGAATTTGAAGGTAGTAATTGTACGATCCATGTGATTTTGTTTGGACGAAAAGGCACGCCTATGACATACCTATGTACATGGGGATTTTGTACACAGTTAAAAACTTTAAGGATTATTTGTGGCGAGTGTGTGTGTGTGTGGGAAAAAATATAACCTTGTTATTATATTACGATATGTGTCTTAAGTTTATAGTGGAATTCAACAAACAAAGATTCAGTTAATCACAGACGGACGGATAGGTTTAGCAGACGAAAACATACCTGGACAGGGGAAATAATCATTTAATTTACTCTGTGGAGTTACCTTGCTTTATATACATGAGCAGCAGGGAGGGTGAATCTCTACATGATTTTGCTCGAGTTTTTAACGAAAAAAATAGTTCAATAAAGTCAGGGTAAAAAAAGTCAATAATAGTATAACAAAACTGAGCTAACCTCATGCGGTTTATTATGCAGTTTTTAACCGTACGGTAATATAAAAGTTAGAGATTTTGGTTTAGGGTTAATGACCTTTTTTTCAGCCTCTGTAGGAACCCTTATTTTAGATTAATAACATGAGCAAAATTTTGTAGGATTCACCCTCCCTGCTGCTCAAACTCACAAATACCTATTTCATCCTGAATCATAAAATAATTTTAGATGTGGGGGGTTTATAACAGTATAAAATGCAACATGTGTGTTGGCTTCCGTTAGTCTCGAGAGACGATGGAAATGCACCCATGAAGTTGTCCCAGTTTGTAGTTGTGCATCGTCTTTTGTGGCTATAAAGCCTCACACAGGAGTGGCAATCCCTGCATGTCAAAAAATCCTACCTGAGATCAAATGTCCAGACTGAGTGTACAACACTTCACCAACAAGAAGCTTCACTGAAGGCCCAAAACTTCTAACCACATCTAAATGATAGGCTAATTACACAATCAGCAGAAAAAAAGTGTATCCTCTGTGGGTTCTTTTAAACATTTTCCAAAATCGTTTCAAAGCAAATTATCAACACAATTACAATTAGTGAAGAATGTTTTCTACAAAATATTATGCAACAGTTCAAGCCAAGTTACCTACCTTTATTGTAAGAGTCCTGTCTTTACTTGTGGAGAAAATATGAACTGAGTTATCTCCAGTTAGATTAAGAAGGGAGGGGTCCACAGTATAGGACAGGGTAAAAGTCGTCTTGAAGCCATCCATCTTAATCACTATCTCAAAGCATCCAGAACATGATCCACTGGTGCTCCTCCTTTTCCTGTTGGTACTATCACTTTTAACTTGAATAAACTTCTTCTTTTGTTCCTCAGAAAGTTCAGGAGTTTTACATATCATTTTGGTGCCATTATCAAACACATCACAATGCTGTGCCTGGAAAAGATATTGAATACAGTGCACATTACAATGTACAATATGTATTCCACATAATTTGAAAATAGCTGAATTTGCCTTCTTGTTTTATCCACAGTCAAACCTGGTTATCTGGATTAAGAAGGGGGTGTAAAAAAAATTTTGGACATAACCAGGTCCTGAGATATCAGGGCTTAGTTGACAAATCTAGTGCAGAATAATGATTACACATCTGAAGTACCAAAAATGAGGAGTTTTTTTTCTAAAATCAAATGGAATTCATAATGCACAATAATAATAAAAAATTCAGTCATGTACCTGTGATGCACAAAAAAGAAGATTGAGGGCCTTTTAAATGGGATTGAATAACTAGTCTTACATTTTTAG
Source organism: Potamilus streckersoni (assembly GCA_016746295.1). NCBI lineage: Eukaryota > Metazoa > Mollusca > Bivalvia > Unionida > Unionidae > Potamilus > Potamilus streckersoni. The sequence continues at coordinate 1,061,416 of JAEAOA010001802.1, read as the reverse complement.
AACACTTAAGTTACTGCAACAAGGTCAGTTGTTTTTATTTCCCAGTTAATAGCCTCATCCCTTTGGTAGACTCAGCAATACAATGATTTTCTCATGTTGTCCAAAATCTAGGCTAATTTAAGTACATGTACATGTACTTTTTTTTAAAACATATTTTCTTTCATTAGTGTTGATTTGTGACTAGCAGCAAAATGTAACTGACCAAAATTGTGCATGAAAATCAGTAATTTTTGTTGATCATTAGAGGTTCCTTTACACCAGTATGCCCATTTTACCCACCAAATTTGCCGCTGTACTGGAAAAAGACAAGGCTGTCAGTTTTCATGTACTGACAATTTGTAAAATGTGTTACAAGTCTTAAATTTATCTGTCTCAACATCAAATTCTGTATGAAGCCAACATATTCCTTTCATACAGTTAGAAACCAACTTATTCCATTCATACTGCTAGAAGCAACCTTCCAAACATATGATTGCAGTCCCATAACCCTTCCGACTTTGATCAGTGACTGTCGGCAAGAACACAGCAACAGCAGAAGAGTTGGCTAATCTCTTTGATGGATTGCAAGACTTATTCAAGATAAAAACAATACAAATGAAAGAACTCTGTTTCTATTTCATAGACATTACTCCAATCCGTCACCTTCTGCTTTATTTCATTTGTGTTGAAGATATGTAATCATGGCACAGCGTTTTCATTTTAAAAAGAATTCTGGGCACTACAGAGTTTTAAAAAATACCATTCGTGCTTTTATTTACTCTTCTTCAAAACAAATTATTAACCATGTGTTAGGGAGGAGGTTTATAGGGGGGGGATGACCAGCATATTTTGGAATTTTGCTGGTTTCTGTACGTAGATTATTGTGAGTCACATGATCTAGCCATGATGAGGATGAAGCTTTATACTCACACCGAAAATGGAAACACTTTAACTATTAATGAATTCATTTTGTAAAAAATTAGGTATCTCTATATTTTATGATGTAACTGATTAAATTTCTGAGTTACAGATAAGATCAAATTCACAATGCTGTGTTGGACAAACTATAGTGTAGTGGTGTTGACATTTGATAATTTCCATTTTGAAAACAGCTTAAAGTTCAGAAACACATTCATTTAGTTTCTTTATTCTAAAGTATTGTCTACAAGATAATTTTCTTCACTCTATGCAAGTGATAAACCATTGGTTGATTAGCATTTGTACCAGTAAATTTTGGTCTTGTACAGACTTTTTCCATCCTTGCCAGTACAAGGCACTGATAATAGCGGAAACATAAGATCATTTCTTGTAAAATTTCTCTGAGATGTAAATTAAAAGTTACATTTCATCATATGAAGCAGGTCCACATGTAACTTCAGATTGAAACTTATGCCTGGCATTGACTTAACAGGGATCATCATAAATAGGGAAAAATTAGCTAACAAAGAAGGATTTTTTCGGGACTGGACCAAAACACTCAACATACACAGGTTCTAGAAATAACCAAGGTAGAGATAAGTGGGTCAAATTCAACTTGAAGCCATCCATCTTAATTACTATATCAAAGCAACCAGATCATGATCCACTGGTGCTCTTCCTTTATCTGTTTGCACTATTACTTTTAACTTGGATAAGCCCATTCTTTTGTTCTCAGAAAATCTGGGAGTTTTACATATCATTTTGGTGACATTTTGGTGACTCATCACAAGGCTGTAGCTATAATGAATATGGTGCACATTATAATGTACAATGTGTATTCCACGTAACCTGAAAACAGATAAATTTGCCTTCTCATTTTATCTTAACAGTATGTAATACATCTCCTTAGTTTGTTGAAATTTACATATTTTTTGCTGACGTCTTGTTCTCAGTACGGAGGACTTAAACCTAAATTTAAAACCGTGAAGCCAACAATATCCTATTTAAAAAATGAGAGCAGACCTATGATAATGGCATTTTTATTGTTGATTTACTGGGGTGAGAAAAGCATGGGTTCAATTTCAGATGCAGGCTTAGTCCTCAATGTGTGCAACAAGAATGACACACTAAGAAAGAAATTGTTGGAATCCCACAGAGGTCTATTCATACCCTAATTTTCTTTTTTATTAAATGCTGAGTAGATAATCTTAAGAAACCCATCACAATGAATTCAATATAAAAAAATTCTACCCCTATTTGTCTGAGTTAAGATTATGGTGAAACATTGATAAATTTTGATACATAAATATCTTTTATATATATCAATGCCAATACTGACACAACTGATGAAGAATTGATGCAAAACAAATCTTACCCAAGTTACATTAATCTTCCGCATCATGAATAATTATTTATCATTTGCCTTTTAATTCTTGAAAAAGTGGATGCTTATGAGACAGCTGTAGCAGGCACATTCATTTATGTCAGTAACAAAGAAAAACTACTTAAAACACCCACATGCCAATTTAATATAGCCAATGTTTTGACAACCTCCCATAATTCCATGTAGATTATTTTATCCTGCCAGCATGCTGAGTCACTCATAAAGTATATCAACATAATGAAGACATTCCAGATTTGTTCCACATTCATAATTTAAGAACTTTACTGATCTGTGAATATTCACTTTTATTCGAAGTTTCACTGTTGCTTCACATCTTGTCTTCTTTTATTTAATATAAGACTAAATATTCCATATGTCATGCAATGAAGATTGCTGCATTCAGTTCTGATTGGTGGTTAAGAGTAAAAAATCACCAATAAGAACTGCAGCTCAGAACAATAATATGAGAAGTATTCACATCTAAACTTATCCTAAATATAAACAAAACAAAGAGAGAAACTTTATGAAAAAGTAGCTATTGAATTATATTTATATGCAAAATACTTAAAACATACATGGAAAACAAGTTTGGAATCTCTCTATTTAAGCTGATATGTGTATCAATGACTGAACATGCTGATGGGATAAAATATCTGCAGAGAATTGGCAAGGGGATTTTCAAATTGCACAACTAATAATCATATTCTTTATTAATGCAGGAAAGAATTGGGTGTTGTCAATAATTTCCTTTTGCTCTTACAGCATCTGTAGTTGTAGCTGTTGTAGAGTTTAATGCCATTTGTCAGCACAAGATAGGCTATACATGGAAGTCAGTATAAATCATGGAGGAAGAAAAAAACCAAAGAAAACCCCTGAATGAACCATAAACCCACGAGAAGCTGCTGGCAAACATTCTCACATACCCACATTGGCTGAACTGTTTTAAATTAACACCAATATGCCTTTCAAATTTAATTAAGGAATATAATTGGGTTAATTAAATGTTTAAAAAGCAATCATGCATTGCAAATCAAAGGGTCTGGTAACCAAGATGAGTCCTTGCACCTGATCAATGAAATGGCCCAAGAGGTTGAATAAAAATGGCAGACACCTAACATATAGTCTGTTGGAAGTATTTATCTTGTCAAAGTTGACAATGGCATATGAACAGATGATAGGCCTATTTATATCTGTAATCTGCATGCTAGAAATATAACCAATATATCAACATGTACATAATGGTACCACCATACCAATGAGGGACCGTTTGAAGATGAAAAGACCATCTATCTGATATGTGTGGTGATAATGTATCATACTGTATTATGTGTATCATGAATGATATCAATACACAACAGGTGTATAACTTCACCCCGAGCTAACATGTTCAGAAGATAAGTGCACAAATTTAAATCTTAATTTTGTAACTTGATACTGTGGATAAAAGATTATGGAACCTGTCTCTGATGCATTCAAGATTTGGTGAAAACTTTTTATTTACTAGAGTTGTATCAACAAGCCATTATATTTTTATGATGAACCCATTTAAGGTATTCTGCTACAATTACCAAAAATCAAGTTTGAGAGATCAATTTAAACTTATTTATCATGCTTAAAAGTCATTATAAGTAAAACTCTAAATTTGATCTTGAAATGAATTCTCACCAAATATAGAATCTGAACAAAACCCCTTTTTTTAAAGTGGTCCCCCTTATAAGAGAGGTGACCTTTCCAGAGGCAAGTCACACAGATTGCAGTAATAATCAGATGTGAAGTATAAAGGGCATGAGTAAGTTTTAAATAGTTGCTATTTTTCATTAAATTCGACAGGCATGATAAGTAATTAATGGAATCAGACTTGTACAAATTAGTGTACAAACATCTGGCTAGTACAATTCTCTGTTCCATTTTCTTGCTGCTGTAGAATGTGTAATATTACAATGTTTATTGGAATTGATCTGACATCGAATTTCAAGGCATTAATCAAATGACATGCTGAGTTTTGATATCAGCAAATATTAGTGACATCTGTAAACCACACTACCTGGCCATTCTCAAGATGAAAATTTGACAGCTTTTACATTAAAATGCAGCTATGAGAGGTGGCCATCCTAAAAGCATACTTTTGGATGAAGACTCATCTATGCCTAAAGATTCAAGAGTAGGAACATTGTATAATTTGCTCTGTTCATAAGCCAACTGAATTACAGAAATCTAATAAGTTATATTTAAACTTCACCCAAGGTCAAGTAAGGCTTGTTTTAAAGTTATTTTTAATAGTGCTTTGAGATACCAGGATACTATATTTGATCAAACCTAATCATAGTTGTACAAAATACTATGACAACAAGCCATTACAGATTAACCAAAGCCCACTAAATGTTATTAGAAGTCCTTCAATGGCAACCATCCATGTAAAAGGAATAGTGACAAAAAGATCTGGATGCAGTGATTTTTCCAGTATTTCACAGAGGTTCCCCTACTAGCATTTTTATAAGGGAGTTTGTATATTTTTGGAAGAGGGATGGGAAGAAACATATCAATGAATAGACCTAATAATAATATGTTTCTAGAAATGTGCTTTTGATAATTCAGTGCTCAAAGAAAATTTTTTAGACATGGGTACCAGGCTAGTGACTTAAACTAATAAGCCCTGACTGAAATTCCATTAGCCAAGACTCTAATTTCCACATGCCCAAAATTTCCCCTTTTGTACTATTGTTGCAGAATGTTGCAACAGCTACAAAAAATTCAATTGGGTTCAAAGGGATTTTTTGGTAATACAAGTGTCATTAGTGTTCATCACTCCACTCACTAAAGATTGGGTGGTCCTGGTGCTTAAACATTTCTGCTGGATTCTCTAAGTGAATCCTGGTCAGAACCAAGTTGTTGTATGTGGATGCATTGTTTGAAGTAGGTGAGACTTGATTCTAAATCCTTGCCTCTACCTACGTGTACCTATTGTAAGAAAAAAGGACACGTCATTTCTGAGTGCTTCAAATTGAAATATAGGCACCAGAATCAAGATAGACCTATACCAATTGCTCTTATTTCTAGAAGGTCAAGGTCGTGTATTGAAAACAATACATTTGATAGGTTTAATAAACCTCAGTCTGATTGTGTTTTGGAGAATTTTGAACCATTCATGTCGAAGGGTTCTATATCACTCTCGGGTGATTTGGCCAATCCTATCCCTATTAAAATTTTAAGGGATACAGGAGCTTCTCAGAGTCTTTTAGTTTCAGGTGTTTTGCCTTCTGAGAAGACCTATTCTAATGAGAGTGTTCTCATTCAGGGAGTAGAGTGCGGCTTTGCTAATGTTCCTCTCCATTCTGTTAATTTGACATCAGACTTAGTTTCAGGACCTGTGATCGTAGGTGTAGTGTCTACTTTGCCTGTGGAGGGCATTCATTTGTTGCTAGGCAACGATTTAGCTGGAGACAAGGTTGTGGTTAATCCACTTGTAACTGTCCAGTCTTCTTTGGATAAAAAAGTTGATCCTATTAAAAATGAAATACCTGATTTTTGTTCAGCTTGTTCAGTTACCAGAGCTTTGGCAAATAAAGTTCTTGAGAATGATTTTGATAAAGACTGTGTTCCTTTAGCTGACACATGTATTGGTCAAGCTTTTGATGAAGTCACTTTCACTTCGATAGGTATTGATCATAGTGATCTTCTTTTGAATACTCATTCTCTTTTATCTGATCAGGGTGATAAACAACAATCACTTGTCGTTGAACAGGAGAAGGATCCTGAGATCTCCTGTTTGTTTCAGCGGGCTGTTAGTGAAACTGAAGTATGCGAAGTACCTGTCTGTTACTTCACTAAAAATGGAATTCTTCTGAGACAATGGAAACCTCCCCAGGTACCTGCTAGTTACAACTGCTCAGTAAAATATCAAATTGTGGTTCCAAAACTTTACAGACAGAAAATACTTTGTTTGGCCCATGAAACTTCTATGGGTGGTCATTTGGGAAGAAATAAAACGTATCACAAGATCTTGACTCAATTCTATTGGCCGAAAATGAAAAGGGATATTTCAAAGTTTTGCAGAACTTGTCAGGTATGTCAAATTGTAGGAAAACCAAATCAGAACATTCTTAATGCTCATTTGAAACCAATTCCTGCATTTGACAAACCATTAAGTAGAGTTATCATAGATTTGTATTGATCTCTTACCAAAGACCATGCCATGTAACCAAAATTTGTTGGCAATCAAGGGTGTGTCAACAAGTTTTTCAAAAGTAATTCCTTTGAGGAATTTTGTTCAATTTGGCCTTCTCTGATTTGATCAGTTTGGTCAAAGGTCAAAGTTAAAGTCTGGTATGTTCCAGCTTAATGCACTTGAATGCCACATTCCGCAAATCAAGTCGAAAGTAAAACTATGGTTACATCAATACGTATTAGAGGGAATTTTTGGCTCCTGTAATAAAGTCCAGTCTCTCTTGCATATTCTGTACAATTTTCTGCAAATAAGATTCTATGGCCCTTACAAAGTAAAGAAGAAAATGAAAAAATTATAACATTGTACTCAAATCTAAAGTAAATTTATGGAGTACTACTGTTTTTAAAGAAATAGCCAAATAAATGGAATCAATTTAGTTGTACCTGTCCCACCAAATGTATATTCACATGAAGGATTTCAACTGGATACTGCTAATATTGGTACAAGTCTACAGAATTCGGAAGTTGTAAAAAATCTAGACCAGAAATAGTTTTAATTTGCAAGAAAAAACTGAACTTGAATAATTTGTTGTCCAAATATAAACTTGTTACCAGATGTGCCTACAAGGACAAACTAAATTTTATACGTTTTAAAAAAAAAATGCAGTAATTACTAAACAAATGTATAGAGCCCAGTAAGAGTGGAGTTCACAAACAGTATAAATTTCCGAAATGTGTACGGATTATAGGAAAGTGAATTGTGACAAAAACACTAGTTTCCACTGCTAAGAATCTGAATGACAAAATTGGAAATGCCAAATACGTCACTAAATTCGACCTCCTGAAGTTATGCAAATTCCCGTAAAAGAAGAGAACAAATTTCAACATTTGTGACTCCAGATGGACTCTAACAATTCATTGTTTTTCAAAATACATTTCAATGCCTTATGAATATAATTCCTGGTCTAGACAACTTTGATGCACATATTGATGATGTCAATATTTATAACAACACCTGGAAAGGACATACAACTAAGATTCGGACTTTCTTTGACAGACTCACTGATGCAAATCTGACTATTTATCTAAAAGTGAGTTCTGCCATGCACGTGTTACCTTTCTAGGACATATTGTGGGACATTGACGTATTAAAACTATAACTGTTAAGGCTATTTCAAAATTTCCTGTGTGGAAATGTCATTTTTATTAATTCATAAAGAGTTTATATTATTTCAAATTTTTACTTTGTGTAGAATTAATATCTGCTATGAAAAAAAAGGTTTTATGACATAAAACTTTTTTTTATGGGGGAAGGTGTTATGATCCTGGAGTTCCAAGTGCGTTAAAAAATCAATTTTGTATAAATCTTTTTATTTTTTATTTCATTATATCATCTAACATGTTTTTGATAAGTTTACTTGAGTCGTAGATGTAGTTCATGTTGGCACGTGCTGTGTATGATGACGAAAATTCATTGTTCAGAAGTATTGGGAAATTGCATGCTTCCTCATGTCAGTGCAGTCCAGGCTACGTTTTAGCATTCCTATATATGCTTTGAGTTTTTGCAATTCATGCACAGTCACATACAAACTGTCCTGTTCAAGAGTCAGTCACAGACAGACTGTCGTAGTTGAGTCGAGTCATACAACTTTTATTTTGTTGTGCCAGAAGAATGTATTATATCTACGTAAAACAGAAGAATGTATTATATCTATGTAAAACAGCAGAAGAATTTGTTATTATATCTACGTAAAATAACACAACCCGTGTTAGAGGAACTATTCACTTCTTTATAACTTTCCTAGCGAGCAACATTGCATATTTGGACGTTTTCTTGCTAATTTTGGAACAGGACAACACGTACATTATTTTTGTGAAAAATTCTGGAAATTGCGGACAACCACCATTTTGGACCTGAACCTCATACTTTAGACTGTGATTAGAACTTTTTTCAGGACTTATGTTTTTTTTTATTAATTCTGAACAAAATTTGGACCATTTCTCTAAAACCATAAGTCTTGTTTAAATAATTTACATTATTTTATGTGATCCAGTAAATAAGTTGTATCATTATTAAAATTCATAAAGCCTGTTGTGTGCACTTTTTCTTTTTATGTTACACAGAACGAGCCATTTCATAACACATCAAAGAAATCCATATCATAGTCTGAGCCTACTAACCCATTGGTTTGTACCCCCCTGCCGATTTCAATAACAGAAACCTTTAAATTGATAAAATGTGCAAAGAACTTAGTCAATTCATTCATTGATTTACATTTTCTAACCAGACTGTGAGTAGAATGGCCTTAACACCATCATTGCCTGCACGTTTCATGCTGAACGGAAGTTTTCAATATTATAGATGGACATGCCTAAGACCCATTTCCAGTTCCTGGACAAGTCCATTTTCAGCAATGCGCAACTAAAGATGTACATACATATGTCGTCTGCTTCTGATATTTACAGTGTCGTCTGCTTCTGATATTTACAGTGTCAAATCTAGCAAAGGTAAAGAATGAGGGAAAAAAATGCCCTTCACATGAATTTAACAAGTGGTTTCATTAATATGTTCATGTTTGCAAAGGAATATAATTCCAAACTCAACGTTATGGTAATGTACGGAATTATATGGCAGTTACCAAATAGAATGAATTAGGTCATTATGTTGTCAGATGGATATAAACTACCCCATAGTGTATGGAATATGGCTTCATGTTAGTATGGAAAGTCCATTAAGCATGAAAGGTGCAAGGGGATACCAGTATTAGTGCCATTCTGGTTACAGTCAGGTTAGAAATTATAAATCAATGATTCAGTTGACTTAATTCTGTGCACTTTTTATCACATTAAACGTTTTAGTTACTGAAATCGGTAGGGGGGGGTACAAACCAACAGGAATGTGACATCGGACTATAATTGTGGAATCTGGATCAAATCTGGAACTGTGGAATCTGGATGAAGATACATGTGCCTCAAGACTGAGTGCCAACAAAAAACTCCTATTTACTGCAGCAGATCATTTTTTCAGATAATGTTCCCTGACTCAGAAGTTCTCATATCAACGGGCAAGAACTACTAAATATATTCAAGCGTCTTCATTGGGACAAGATGTCAAAGAATGTGCCACAATGAAAAAAAATCCATTCTCATGGAAAATTCTCTCTAAAAATCAAAACTCCCAACCAAATTTTGCAAATCTCCCATTTGTCCTAAGCTCCCTTTTCTGTTTTGTAATATGTATGAATGCTTTTAATAACTAGAATACTTAATGAATCTATTCCATTGCTCAAAAGTCATCAAGTCAACATCTTGGTGAAAATATTGAGGTGGCAGCCATAATGGAGATCAGAGACTCATGTTTAATGGAAATATGTGAAAAGACTAACAGAAATAGCTAACACTACATGGGCCCTCTAAAGAATTTGAGATTTTTAAAAGGTTTGTGTGGAAGTGAAATCTGTGACATGGTGGACAGACACAGGTAACTCTACATGTCCCCTTCACTGAAGTAGTCATTTTAAAAAAGTTATGAACTGGAACAGGACTACAATAGAGATGGAGTTTATGATTATATTTATGATATGAAACAAACTTCCACCACACCAAAATGTTGTTAATGTTTGGGCTCCAGACCTATTAAATCATCTGTCTACACAGTTTTGGACTCTTTTACATACCGTACTGGTATCCTCAGCCATTTCAATCATGACATCTTGGGTATTATTAAGGTATTTTCCTGTAATGGTTAGCTTTATTCCACCACTACAAAAGATAAGATGTATCTAATGAATCATGTTTCTAGCACTAAATTATCAAGCATAACATACAAGATTACATTCACTCTGAGTATTACATATTCAGTCCTAACACTTATAATCAAGTGTGAGATCAAGTTAAAAGAAGATAAGGCCAGTCAGCAAGGTGACCCTGACACTAATCATCCCAAGAAATTATCTGGACACTGTCTCACTGTCAACCAATAAGCTCATTACTATGAAACTATGTTCTTCTGTTTGAATTTCATTGAATAATAAATAATTACAATTCCAACTTGAACTCCTATAATGTCTTTATCATTTAATATTTTGAACAATTCAGACAGGAATAATTTCTCCAATTGTTCAAGATTCTCAAATCACTCATTTTCAGAAAATTTACCAACTTGATTTTATAATGTTGCATACCTGACTCAAGTCATATTTTGGTTTGGTTTGTTATTTTATTGCAAAACAAACGCAAGTAGCTTATTTAATGCTTATGCAACCTGAGTAAAGGGACTTGCTGATAGAAGAACCATGGTAGCCAACCCAGGCAGATAAGATAGAAGGATTTGAACCTCTTCTGGATAAGAGTCCAGCACACAAACCACTGGACCACCACAGCTGTTGCCTCTGTTAGTCAGCTGTTACAACATGGGTATATCTTTATTTTATGAGGGCAACTCAGTTATAATAAATTATTCTCCACTAGGGCCCTACAGATGAACATGATACTATAAATACAAAACAACAAATATAATTAAAATATAACAAAAATAATAAAACTTCTTAAATAAAATAAGCATAAAAATACAAAGTGTATATGATACCTAGTAAATGAATAATTTGGGGTGCATGTAGTTTAATGTTTACAAAGAAAAATCTCTTTTTGAGACAATGGTCACAAATGTGTTTTAAACACACTGTCTGTCCTAATCTGCAATAACAGTATTTATTCCATATATTATTTAGTAAATGATTACAGTAAAGAGCTCTCTCACTGAACAAAAAAGTCTGTACTTGCACAATGAATCTTCATGTAATGTAAACTAATGGGAAAGAGCATGCTTTCAAATTTTCCGGTGGGACACGAGTTTGAATAATGGTTTGAAAATTATGTGGAAATGGGAATGGCTTCAATGCATATTGACAGCAATGTAGTTGGTCAATCTGTAGGAAAACTGAATGCCAGGATTAGCCTTTTTACCATAAAGATCTGAACTACTATTACTAACTTTACCATACAGTAGCAGCTCATATGTTAAATGAGAAGTTACAGAACTCCAAACTTATTAACTTCCGAAATTTAAGTAAGAATAATGTATAGATGGTGGGGGAGTGATGATACTATGGCCAGATATCCATGTCTATCTAAGATTGTCATTTCTTTGTGCTCATTTCATACCGACAAGTAGAATTATCTTTTCAACGCCATGAGTGATATTACTGTTTATATTAGCAAAATATTCTAGTTGTGTTAAAATCATTTATTATAACATGATAAACATTTGTCAAGACTGCTTGCTTGTGGATTGGGGGGCTCATTCAAGCAATCACAATAGCATCAGTCTGTACATTCAAAAGCTGTTTGCAGTACAACAGTCTCATATACTCTGGATCTCATAATTCAAAAGCTGTTTGCAGTACAACAGTCTCATATACTCTGGATCTCATAATTCAAAAGCTGTTTGCAGTACAACAGTCTCATATACTCTGGATCTCATAATTCAAAAGCTGTTTGCAGTACAACAGTCTCATATAATCTGGATCTCATAATTCAAAAGCTGTTTGCAGTACAACAGTCTCATATACTCTGGATCTCATAATTCAAAAGCTGTTTGCAGTACAACAGTCTCATATACTCTGGATCTCATAATTCAAAAGCTGTTTGCAGTACAACAGTCTCATATACTCTGGATCTCATAATTATAACAGCTGTATAATTGTTTTTCAATTTTTTCATTATTTTTATGACACCTCTCCAAAATTTTGCCCACTATTTCAGAACCTTCTTTAGACTTGGCACTGAATACCCAAGTGAAAATGTGACTAAAACTTCACTGAAACAGTGCAATTTCATGAAATTTCAGTCACATTGTCACCAGGGTATACAGTGCCAAGTCAAGTAAGGTTGTTAAATTAAAAATATACAAATATGATCTTGACAATTTATTAAATGGTATGAAAAAAAACACCATTACAGCTCACATGAAGTTTTGGAACCCTATGCACTGCTGTGGGAGACTTAATCCCTCTACATCCACTCTATGATAACACTCCATGATTTAGCAAATCACCAAAGCACCTTGGCCAGCACACCAATATCAGCTCCACCATGAACCAGCTGATCAGCATTAATGATTGACATTTTAACAATCAAACAGTAAAAACCACCCACGGAAAGCCGGATAATCAATAAACGATTTACAATCAGATACCATTTCAGCAAGTAGTAATCTTTATGTTCATATGGACAAAAGAAATCAATTTGAAAAGTCTTGAATATTTCATACTTTTAGAAAACTTAGGCAAAGGCTTGACAAGTGACCCACCTTTATGAACTTTTCTTGAATACTGCATATTTATCCTATTGTTTAAACATTAGGTATGAACAATTCAATTCCAGAATGCAGCAGCTTGTTTAATTATGCAAACAACAAAAAAAGAAAACACTGACTTTACACTAAAATACAAACCATGTACTTAGTCCTTAAGCAGTAATGACCCAGTTATCAGATTGAATATGCATGTATGCAACTATCAACTAGTTAAATTATGAAATGCCTATGTACAGAGTGTAAGGGGCTGGCCATTGGTGGGGCTAAATTATTATTTCTGACTGTGATATTTTTTATTTCATTTATCACAACATAAGTTTCCTTCAAGTAAGAACAGAATGGCAGTGTCCTTTTTTATACCACAAATCAGAATAAGACTATAGTTTTCAAGATTTACCTCCACCCGACATTTAGAAATTTAAATGGTGTCTCCCTAATAAAGACTTTTCTTCAGCAGATGTTCAGCAGAAATCAAACAGTTATAAAATGTTAGCATCAGAGGAAGATGTCAATTTCAGCATGGGATAGGTTCGTTTTTATTGCAAAAATGACCTGGCATATTGCTCTTAACCCTTTCCCTTCAATATGCACATAGCAAAGTTACCCAGTGTTGTCCAATATGCATAGGCCTGTTAAGCAGTGAAGTGCATGTTACGTTTAACAGCAATTTTAACCATTTTATGTTTTTGGTATGTATGGAAAGATTTAAGAATAAAATACGGTTGTTATAGCTTTATAATTTTTTTTCACAAAATAATTTTACATGTGCTTTAAAATCTTGAGAGAATTCATTCACTATCAAGTCAGTGAAGCCGCATGATCTACCGTAGCAGCAATTTCACATACTCAAAATTTACAAGTTCATTGTCTACATCTACAACACTAAATCAGCTGAATTTGATATTTTATAAAAACTAATGGCTTCCTACATCAGTCTTAGAGCCTTTACCTAAGTTATTGAAGCTTTCATAGCTGTGATTCTACTTTAGCAAGTAATGAAGATATCAGAGACTGCCATTTTTGTTGAATGGAAAATACGCCAGTTACAACTTACTTAATTTAACTAGCAAATAATAAACAGTGACCACGTAATCTGATGTAATGGTCATTCTCACCTATGAATGTAGTATCTAATAGGGGGTTTTTGCTGAAGGTAGCAATATGAAAACCGATCAAAATGCCTGCTGTTTACAGAGTTGCCCATGTGAATGGAATTCGGTAGAGCATCAAAAGGCACTTGTATGAGGTAAAGGGTAAATACATATACCTAAAGTTATGGTCCAGTCTTTAAGAACAGAAGCTTTACTGATCGACTTTGGAATAGTCAATCAATGATGACCAACCACAGAAAGACCCAGATGTCATGTGTGATTTACAATCAGATACCATTTAAAGAATCAAGTTGTCTTAATTTATATCTGATATATTGGGAGAAATTAAAAAAAAATTAAAAAAAGTCTTTATATTCTGTATATATCAAGAAGGTTGATCAACTTTCAGTATGTTCACATTTTTACTTTATTTCAATGACATCTGAACAAATCAATACACTAACTTGATGAGAGGCACACTGTATTGATCTTCTCATGGACTGTTCAATTTATTTTGATGTTTAAACATGAAAATAATCATCTAGGTTTAGCCAATTAAATTCTAGTAGACAGTCACTTTGTTTCATTTTTTTAAAAAAACAAGAAAAATAATAGCAAATTCTGAATTTAAGAATCACTAAATGACCCAGTTAAGAGGCTGAATATACAAACTTGGTTCAGTTTTAAGTACATGTGTACTGCAAGGTCATTTAATGTTGAGGCTAGATTGTTCTCTCCAAATGGAATATATTTTTGTTGTTTCATTCATCACAAAATAAATTTATTTCAAATAAGAAAAGCGCTTGCATGGTGTCCTTTTTATTAAATAAATTTCATGTTTTATAAACTCTTCTATAATCTTGTGATTGTATGTCAGAAGAAATAGTAAAAGAAATTACTGAGAATTGATCCGAGCCAGATCGTATACACACACAAGCATACAGTCACTGGCAGAAATTTGACCAACTTTGCAACTGGATATTAAGCATATGAATAGGCAATGAGGTAAGTTAATGCCCTTAGGAAATTTTGGCCCACCCACCCACCCAACACTTGACCTGATCCAGCCATTTTCATGCATGGGGTCACTTTGAGAACTTGTGCAATTTTGTTTCACATCAATCAAGTATTCATGTGATTGGTTTGATGTCTATCATTGGTTATCATAATTTTCACTGTAGTGAGTGCAATATTATTGAATTCCAAATAAATATTTGACAAAGTATATTGTGCAAACTGCAAAAGAAATAAAGAAATGAAAGCATCTGAACATTCCAATAACACAGTATTGAGAAAATTGTTAAAAATAAGATTCATTGCACTAAAGTACTTTAAATACATCCATTAGCATTTGTTAAAGATTTTGTTTTGTTTTAAGTAGAGGATTCCATAATATGCAGTAGAGAGAGCACAAACCAATTTAAAATGTAGAGATTAAACTTGGTACCACTGGCAGGCCTTTTATTTGCATAGTCATTACTTCATGTAAGAGAAATGTAAATTGTAAGAAAGCATGGTGTGAAGATCATGAGCTACCCAAGCAACTCCATCAGGACTCACTGAGAGATGGTGGATTTTTTTCTTAATCCTCTCCATTCTCTCTCTTGACCCCCAACATAATGCATGGAGTTTTGAAAATAAACATGAGCTGTACTATATATGGGAAGAAAACAAACAACTACATTAATAAAGAAGAAAGGTGCAAACACAATTATACACTTCATTTGCTATGCAACAAATTGGATATAATTAAATACATTTGTAAAATATTAAAATTCAACAACATAATGTAAATACATACATTCAATCTGAGATATATTTATTTGATGGCTTCAATTTTCCAGACTTACAACTAACCTTGCCATGCTTTTGTTGGGTTGGATGGAACCTATTACAGGATTTTCCAAATATATAAAATTTTCGGAAATATATTTTTTGGTCTGACCATCAAATGTCAAAATGATGTGTGCTGTCTCAGTCTCCATTTCTGGTGTTGTGCATTTAATTTTGTCTCCAATTCCAACCCTGCCAGAAAAAGAGAATCTTCATGAAATTCAAAGATTACATGTTACTGTCTTATGTAACTTTGTTCACTGACAAAGACATGATACGTGGATGAAAATAATTTAAAAAAAGAATCAGTAAGACATTTTAAATCTGACCTAAAATGCATAGTCAAATTTATTTGGAGTTTTATCTCGGAGGGGAAGCAAAACTAATTTTAATTATGTAATACTTATCTGCTGCTTTCCTTTCTGGGATTTTACCCTCTGAATGGCCAGAATTGAATAAAACTAGATTTTAATCCAACTCTTTTGATCACTACAAACATAGATATCTTCTTCCTTTGGCTTGCATCTAGACATCAGAGAATAGGATGTGAAGTGGGAATCCTTGTAATAGCAGCATGCAAATATTACACAATTAAAACTAGGTAAAACCAACCCACAAGTCTACATCTTAACAGCAGTAATACATTACCTGTACTGTTCCATCAGTGAATTTACCAGTTATGAGAGAGGCTGATAGCCTTAACAAATATGGCATTAGAAAAAAATTACACTTACCCATATGGTGGGAGTGCTCATTACTGAAGAATGGTAGAAAATGGAACCTCACCAATCACAAATCTGATATATCAGTGTACAGAAAGAAGTGGAGCTCAGAGCTATGAAATAGGACTCTGGTCATAAACCAATCCCAATTTAGCCACCAAGGCAGGTGTTGTTGAAAGTCAGCTATCAGGGGGATCAGAGCTTGTGTGGTCACCAGTTTGCAAGAGCATAAACTGGAGCAGGCACAAGTCTCCCTAATCTCTGCAGCCAAGCTCAGAGTTCCCAGAAAAGAGAAGTAATGGCAAGCTGACAATGAAGTCTTGGCCAGAAGACCTGTTATGAAGGCCAGGATATGGTCAATCCTGTCAGGAGAAACATGAACATCCCCAAGGCTGATGAGCAATTTCATCCCCATATATAAAAGTCCTGAGATGGGATGAAATTGGACTACACCAGGTCACTGATGACCAAGAATGTGAGAGATCCTTCTGATGAGAATTTTCAGAGGTGATGTGCATTAACTAGTCATAAAATAATTAATGGGAGAGATCCATATAGATCATAAGTGGGCTGCTACTACCTCCATCAACCTCTTGGTCGAGACAAAACTAAGTTATTTTCTGTGTGGAGGGAAAGCTGGAATGTAATGGAATGCATCTTGAAGATCAGTTTGAGGCCACCCAGTCACACGGCTTTAAGGTATTCCTGACCATGCTGGTAGTCTCCATTATGAGGAAGAAGAAAACACTGCAAGAGAGGGTGCAACTCCCTAGGGCTGATAACCTTCTTCACATGTGAAGGAGGATGATTCCAAAGACTTTCTCCCTTGACCTATAAACCTTGACTATGTTAAGATGGACAGGAATGAGCTTTGAACTGAGGCTGCTTGTGCAACTGTTGAGGCTATGCCTTCTTGAAGAACTTGGAAAAGGTCCCACAGAGTAGCCCAGGTGGGTGCACACTTGACATCCAATTTCAACATCTCTGAGGCAGCATCCTTGTGAAAGGTGAAGACTCTCTTCCAAGGGCATCATTAACATGTTGAGTAAATGATAAGACATCTTCACTATGGTCTAAAGCAAGCACTGAAGCACCAATGGAGACAATGATTACTCCCTCAAGAGACTGAAGGAAGCAGCCAAAATGTAATTAGCATGTGAAGCTATCATCCCATGATTAATGGTCTCTAGTTCTAAGGCATCCAAAGTTTTCACAGAAAGTTCAGCACAGTCCAAAGCTATCCAAATCTGAGATGTGTGCAACTCCAAGGGAAGAAGGCTTAAGGAGCTATGCTGGAGAATTAGCTCAAATAGTTGGATGGAGAGACCAGCTCCTGGAGCATAAAATGGAAGACACACTACACCTTCAGCTGCCTGGCAAGCTCCTAGCCCAGGAAAACATCTGTGTAAGCTCACACAGTGTCACTGAGTCAGAAACAGGAGAAGATCTGACTCAGACTAGGCCCCAAAAGGCCTCTATAGAAAAGACAGAATCTTCTTATCCTCTGTGCCAGAAGATTTTGAAGAAACATCTGGGGGAGAATGAGGAGGTAACTTAATTTGTTGCCTCAATGAATGAACAAACTCAAACTTTCTCTCCCTCCAGCAGCTGATTTTAGACATAGGAATGAGCAGAGGACCAACTGAGGTAGAGAAACCATTGTCACTGGTTCTTCTGGAACTCATCTGCATCTGCCATGATGAAAGAAACATCACCATCCTAAACCAGTTCCTAAGGTGAGTCAGGACCGTCCTTAACAGTTTTTCTCCCCACCGAAGGAGACATTAAAATGGGCTCATATCTTCCCATAATCATTCACTGGAGAAGGAGACATTAAAATGGGCTCATATCTTCCCATAATCATTCACTGGAAGTGACTAACTCCACTAGCTGTCTTTTTAGGCAAAACAGGATCTCTGAAGGTAGGTTAGCTGCATTCAACCCAGCTTTTTGTTAGGCAAGACCAGATTCAATAAAGCACCCATGACAGAATAAGGCAAGAAAAAACTTGGTTTCACCTTAGAACAATTTGTTCATTTCATCATACATGCATACACGTTACCTAGGGTGGGTGGATAATTGTTTTTCATGTTAATTGACTGAACTGTCATTTATCTAGTTGTAGATTGCTTGTGGCGAGAGACACAAAAAGCACAGCATGCTCAGGTATTTTATCCTTCCTAATACTCATTCTCCTGTAGATTTAAGGCAAGTTTCTGTTTGACAAATTGGTCTTTTGGGATCTTGTCAAGGATTTTATGCCCTTCATTTCATTCTACAGCCATAGGAGTAAGTGGTAAATTTTATTTGCAAATATATGAAGCATATTTTGTTTTAATGATGTAGCCTGATATTTTGTCTTTATCACTACATGGATTTGAAACATTATGAACTTTTGAACTGTTACAGGTCAATTAAGAGTTTAATTTAGTAGCATATGTCTATATATTTGAATTCCATACCTTTTATTATGACCGATTTGTTTTAGTTTTGCTGTGTGACTGTGTAGATGATTGTATCAGGCTGTTGGTCTGGCCGTCTGTATGGGGATGTAAGCATGCATGACCATCAAGGCCATACAAGGATGGAAGTGCTGATCTGTAAACTTGTGCACATGATGGATCCATGAAGGGGAGGTGTGGCCAATACATGGTTTGATAATGGACATGTAAACCAGGTCAAAATTTCTTGTTTACAAGTATTTAAATGAGTCAAACATTGTTATGAATTGTACATGCTGTACAAATGACTATGTGAGTGACATGAGTCCTATGTTTGATACAATTGTTATGTTTATTACAATTGATCATGTTTGTTTCAATTGATTATGTTGTGTTTCAATTGAGTGCATGGAACATATGTTGTTTCAAATGAGTACATTTGAGTACAACTGAGTTGCATCTATATGTATGAGATTGTGTGAATCTCACCTTTTTTACATGAGATTATATGAATCACATCTTGGTTTTACTGTATTTTGTGTCTACACTTTTGAATATATGAATCACATTTTTTTTAATTCCAATTGTTAATGTTTGTTTTAAGTAACTGAATGAGTCATATGTTTAGAGTGTGAAAGAACCACACTGTATATGTTTAGAGGATATACATATTTAATCACTTCATTAAAATTTGTATTAATTCATTTCATAAACTTCCATCGTTGGTCACATTGTGTTTGTGTTGTCATTTAATCCTGGCATCCATTCGGGTCAAATTTACCAATGCTAGTCACTGGTAAATGGTTCCCAATGACTGATGCATGGTGAATGAACAAAGGCCCATCCAGTAATGAAGATCTGACAAACAAGTCTATTTAAAATCACTGCTCAAGAAGGTGCAATTAGCTCATCTCTGCCAATGGGACATCAACCTTCATATGGCAATGCTCATTGTTATTGGGAGGTGCAAAAAAAACTTATTATCAGGTATGGAGAACAGTATAAATTTTTTATCTGTTTAAGTATGAAAAGTAATCCTCTGAAGTATGGACAATTCCATATAACAGTAACTTCTGTCTAATCTCACAAACAAAAATGAAAACATTGAATTTACACTTAAATGTGAACCAAATGTTTAATTCTCATGACCCTGTTATGAGACCTAATAAATTTATACACAACTACCAAATAGTTCAATTCTGAATAATCGATGGATGTTGACCATCCACAGAAAGACCAAATAGTCATATGTGATTTAGTCAGAAACCATTTCAAGAATCAAATGATTTTAAATTCCATTTTTAAAAAAAATAAGAAAAATGTCTGGACTATTCTGTACATTTAGAAAAGGTAGATAGACTTACTTTGCATAATATTTACACTGTTAGTTTATTCAAAGAAATCTAAACCAACATAAGGTTTAAAAAATTAATTTTTTAAAAAATGTTTTAAATTATTGATTTACACATCACATAATGACCCTCTCATCAAATATTTATCTTTAAAAACTCTTGCCAGCACCAAAAATTAAACAAGAGAAAAAAGTTAAAATATTTTTGGGATTGATCATTTCATTTCAGTCGGGTGGGAGAAGGGATTCTGGCTCCCTCTAGTTTAACAAAAACAACTCATCTTGATGTGAAAAGAAGAAACAAAATCATGGCTTGAAGGAAAATTCCAGGCCATAACATCCAGAAAATTAATGACTGGATCCTTTTGTTTCTACCACAATCATTTTTTGCAAGGTCTCCCTTTTCTCTCTCACTTCTGCCAATGGTCAGCAGTTTATTTTATTCAGAGATACACAAGCCATCAAGAAACACCTTTGATCTGTTCATAACTTGGCCATAAACTCTCCAATTTATAATAATAACATAATTAATATACAGCTTATTTTACAAGTGAATGTCTTAATCTGACATCACTGCAGAGATAACTGCATGGTTGTAACCTGCCTGCAGTTGACTGGTTCTGACTGGTTTCTGCACTGTATGGATATAGTGCATAAAAATGCAATTTTTTTCTTCATTTTTTAAAAAAAATTTTTAACTTTGAAGAATGGTAGATTTCAACAATAAAATGATATGTACAGTAGATGTCCGTTAAAACTATATTTTAGTCATACTGCCAGCAAGATCACCTTATGGAGACCACAAGATGCAAAAGAGATTCCGACTATGCATTAGCAAGCAAAACTTGGCAGCTAAAAATACCTGAACAAAGTCTGATAAGTAAGACTCCCATCCCAATGACCTTGTGAATAGAAAATTTGACTGTGTTGGGTTACCCTATAGCCTTGATAGCAGATATTGAGCATTACTTCTCATCAAAAGGGAGAAGAAATCAGTCACTCTGCTCACAGAGTGACACTTTTTCCTACTGCACCAATCCCTAAGGCATCAAAGACCCTAGACACTTAATAATGAACTAGGCTACTAGCTCAAAAACTGGTCCTGGATCATTTGAGATGAGCTAAGTGAAATGATGGAGAATTTGCAGGCCGTTTTGCAGAGAAAAGTGCTGGTGCTGCAGTTGGACATCCCTCCTCTGAGTAAATTTAAGTCCTGGATGGTCCACATGGGACTAAAGGATTGTTATCAAAAGTGGATTTCCATACTTGTGAAGTACCAGATGGATATGAAGACATCAACCAACAGCATGATAGAACATAAGGATGAAAGCATCCACTACCCAGGTCCTCTACATGGAGACTGGGGAAACCAAAATGATGAGCTTATTATTTAGTCTTCAAACAAGTCCATCAATGGTGTTCTCCAGGCTTGGAAAAGGGAATCTGATATGATTGGTGTAGAGACCATTCTATGAGTACTATCAAGTCCCTAGCAATAAGGTCCAATTTCTCCAGGTTGGGTAGGAGACCCAGCCTTTTCACTATGGATCAATAGTGAAACAGATCTATTTTAAAGCATTCTAGCTGGCCAATGACTCCTGTCCAGCCCACAATGACCTGAGATGAGCAAATGGGGTAGTCATTGGGTGAGGTTGTGTTAGCTGTTCTGTGATACACACTCTCACACCCCACCTTCCCACTGCTGAAAGAAAATGCTGCAAAAAAGATTTATAGATAATGGTTGGATAGATAAGATATTTACATAGCTAATTGTTGTCTATGGTGATGTAGAATGTATATAAATTGAAATTTATTAAATAAATAATTCATTCCTGTTCTATATCAGTCTGTTGGAATCAATGACAAGAGTTTGCAGCTGTGTTGCCGATATCTGACATAATTCAAGATGAATGGAACATTCTATGTTTTAGACTAGTGATAGGACATTCAGGATTACATGGGATTCACAATATTGTACATATTTTTTTTCACTTTGTATTGTAGAGAAATAATTGTTCATTGATTTTACTTAAAGTACTGGTTTCAATTCTTTCTTTTACATAAAGACCTAGAGTGGCAACAATATATAAATGTATTTGCATGGACTGAGTCTATGCTAAAATGATAACAGCAAGAACTAATATTTTCTATGTGTTATATTGGAAAATTAAAATAATCACTGTTTTAATGCGAAAGGGAAGCAATGCTAAGCTGAGAATGAATTGGTGTTCAATAACATAGCAAACATAAATGGGAATAATGGTGTGCAAAATGCCTTTAGGATAATAATACTACAAATCACATTAAATAAAAATGTGAAATATGATGATTCTTTACTGTAGCAAGGAATAAACAAATATGAGTCTGCAGCTCAAGCAATAAAACCAGCAAAACATACTGAAGACAAGTAAAAAATAACATCAACCAGCCTCTTTAATGAACTGAAAATGACTAATTTAGCAAAATGAAAAACAGAGTGGTAAGATTTCTCATGAAAACAATAATAAAAAGGAGTGCTATCCAATACTAATTAAAAGAATAAAGGGAAAAACCGGTAGTACAACCTGCTTATCCAACAGCAATAGCATGTATCACATCAAAAGAACATGTAATGAACATGTAAAATATTATGATTCAATACTTTAACTTTAAGGACAAGCATTTTTGATGTAACATGTGAAATTGAAATTCTGAACATATGACATTAAAATATCAATGGCAACATTCTGATTGGACCAGCTTTTGTCCACTACAGTACCTCATACTAAGACCTACAAATCTAAAGTGTAAACTCCAGTTTTGAAACCAGTAACTTTCTGCCTAAAACAAATTGGGTATCAAAATTTATGTTTTTTCCACAGTATTATTTAATATGAGTAGAAGGTTTGCATGGTTTGGTTTCATTGTAAAACAACATCCTCTTTCCACTTTGGTGCATCATAAATGATGCTGATGTTACAGCACTATTAATCTTACGGAATTCCAAAATTCTTCTCGTATATCATGCAGTTCTTTCTAACGGTTCCATCAGAAAAAGTGACCTGGATGCTTTGGTTACCAATGAGAAGGTTTCTACCAATGATGGTTATATTCGTTCCCCCTGCCATTGGGCCTGTGGTAGGTAACACATCTGTGATGTTTGGATCCTAAATTAAAATAAGACATGCATCCATCAGAAAAAAAAGTTCTTTGCAAATTGGTGTTAAGAAGCATTTGACAATGGTACATCAAAAATCAGAGCAAAAGTTGATATTGCCACAGTGGCAATAAAACTGGCATTGCCACTGTGGTCATATCACTTCTGGAAATACTACTCCCATTTCAGGAATAAATATATTCATACACAATATGATTTTCCATACTTCATTTTTCTTCTCACTCTCCACAAGATGAACAAATATATAATATATGCCTACAGATTTAAATTTATGGGTGTATTATAATTCAATGAAGTAAAAACCAATTCCACATGTCTCATCTATCATGATAACCATCACTAACTGAACCTACTATGACTTCAACTGTCTAAATATGTCATCAAGGTCACAGCAACCTAATTATTTTATGAATGATGTGACCAGCCTATAAGTGGTGATATATTAACTTCTGTAAATCAAAGAATGATGGCTGCTGTTTGGATGAAAACTACAACCAATTAAAATGTTTATCTTCAATATCTTGGGATAAGTCTATGTAATGTAAATGATAATACACTCAGCTGAACCTTAATCCTTAAAAATGAATGCAAATAATATTTTCATGTAGGTAAATAACAGAATATACCAATCTGAACAGATGGGTCTTGAGTTGTTTATACAATTTTTATACCTCTTTGTAATTACAATGATATAATTCTAGGTAGTTGTATCAGAAATAATTACTATAGTTTCTAATTTGCTCACATGAATTCATACGTCTGATAAACATGGTGTAGCAACCAAAATGGTAACATAAATCTTAAGTGTTTTTCACTTAAAATTGTTATCATTGGGCTAAATCTTTGATCATATAATATTTAGACTTGTTTTCAATGAACTGTATATTTTGCATGATGTCCCACCCAGTCACATTATCCTGATAACAGGACAACCAGTCCTAACACTAACCTCTTAATGCTGAATGCCTAACAAGGCAGCTGTTACTACCATTTTTATGTCTTAGGTATGACTTGATTGCGGTTCAAACCCATGACTTCCCACATCCAAGGTGGACACTCTAACTGCTAGGTGTGGTGTTTGTAATTTTCATTGGGTTAAATCTTGGATCATACAATATTTAGACTAGTTTTCAATGAACTGTATATTTCCTTAATTTGTGTGCCTACTGCACTACAAAAGCTGATATTCCAATCATGATTTGGATTATATTTGGATTTTCTTAATGTAGCTTTAACAATTTTTCAGTCATATCCCTACAATGTCTGCAGTGTGGCAGTTTATAGTGATGTCTAGCACTGGGGCATCATGTTGTAGACATGAAGCATGATGTCCCACCCAGTCACATTATCCTGACACCAGGCTGACCAGTCCTAACACTAACCTCTTAATTCTGAGCGTCAAGCAAGGCAGCTGTTAGTACCATTTTTGTAAGTCTTTGGTATGACTCAACTGGTGATTGAACCCACAACCTACCACATCCGAAGCTGATGCTCTAACCACTATGCCACTGGAGCGGTCCTAACCTCTAGGCCACTGAAGCAGTCATTTTAATGATGAAGAACTTCCTAGACACAGTGATGTCTACCATCACTATTTGGTTGATGAAACCTTGAAGAATACTGTCTTCATTTCCAAACCATTGATGCAGATGAGAGTCTTCCTGGGACAACAAACCTTAAAGAATTAGCCCTTCCAGATCCAGATGAGCACCCCACCTAGAATATGATACATCTGAAAAATGGTTTGGGGGCATGCATGGGGATTCTAGCCAGAAACCAGACAGACTTGTCCATCAAATTGGGTGGTGGAAGTAAAGTCCTAGAAAAGTTTGAGCAATCAGAGGATCCCTGTGTGGTTTCTAGCTTAGATGTTGGAAAAAACTGTTATAGGAATAAGAGCAATCTGCCTGGTGAACCATGTCTGCTTCAGATTTAAAGGTTCTCAGAAGAAACAGAAACAGGCAATCTGACAGTGGTCTTTGTTCTCAGTACCTCCTACATGGTCAGGCTGTTATCTACTCGGTCCTATGGCCCTATCCTCTTTTCATGAGAAAATTCATCCCCAAATGAGATGGAGTAAGCTCCAATTTCTCCGGGATTCAAGGTTAAAGACCCAGCATGGTCACTATGGACTAACAGTCCATCAGCAAAACACCAGCTACGTAAGATGCTAGTAATAAACAATACTCATATAATAACTTTTCTGAAGGATCGATAAACACATGTAAAAGAAGCGAGTACTGGTGATTCTGACGAATAACAATAGCCAAAATCTGATAAAACATAATGATGAGCCATTACTGTATTAAAACAATCAAACAATCAAGATGAGTCTGAAGGCCAAATTGGTAAGGGTAAGAATAACTAAATACCTAACCCAGCTAGAAAAAGGAATAAAATAATTCTCAAGCACAATAATTGTAACTCTGACACACCAGGGGAAGTAACTATTATGTGCTAGTGGCTTATGCTAATGTGCTTTTGTGCCAGCACCACTGAAGAAACAATATTCTAATATCTAGAAGGTTTTACTTGTTAAAGGGAGATCCAATGTAATTTGAATGTCACCAATGTCTTTAAATGATTCATGGTAATCCAACAAAATTAATTAAATATCCAAATTCTTGAATAATTTCACATTAGTCCAGTAAGGTACTGACTGTTTAAAATAAATTTTGCAGCTCTGCAATCTCAACAAACAAGAAAACAATAAATCTAAATTCTTCTCATAGCATTCACATGACTGGTACAACATAGAATGAAGTACACTGCATATCTAATTCCATTACATAATCACTATACGTACAGCAGATAGCAAACTCAAAATCACTAAAATATAATTCTAAGTATTTTTAAATTATTCTAATGCAAAATACTTTAGCAGTCATTGCTTGACATTTTTATACCTGAACCAATTACCAGCCATGGGCATTCTGACATATCATAAGCACAAATGTTCTCCGTAGAACACATGTTGTCTCCCTGACATGCATTCAAAACTCATGGCCTATTTAGACTGAAAATAGGATGTTTAATGAACTTGGCAATTCGACATTTGATTCATAAATGGAAATAGTACAGGCATGTACTCTTCTTGTAGTACAGGCCAGTCAAAGAATTTAATCATTAAAATGTCTATATCAAATTGACTTTAAAAAATGGTATATTATAAAATAATATATGTGATATGAATATCTCCACAGCAATGCAATTGCAAGGTTATGAAAAAGAATGTCCTTGAGAGAGCTATTGTGAACAAGAATACCAGTAATACTGGATCAAATGGTGCATGTAATGAAAATACTCTGTTTGCAAAAAAAGTCTCAAAGCGAAGGCAATCTTTCTTTGAAGCAAGTTAAGATACAATAATGTTGGTGGTGACCATTTTTTATTAACAGCCACTAAACATTACTGGATGTTTTTGGAAGTAAACTCCATGTGAATATTACCATCCTATAGCTGCCATGTTCCATAACAGTGTTGTTTTTTTTTTAAATTCAAAAGGTGTGTTTTGAGGTTCCACATAGAGGTTAGTGCACATGACCCCAAGAAAGTAACAATGTCCAACTCAGAATAAGCCATCTTTTCATGGAAACCATTAGAAAAGGACTGGAAATTCATATATGAATAAAAATAATTAAAATAACTAATTTGTCTGTTTCCTTTCCAATTTATATACACTTACAAAGAAAAAAAATTGCTGGTAATCTTAACCTTGTCAAATATTATCACTATATACATAAACATGTGCAAACACTCACATATTCACACCCCAAACTAATATTAAATTAAAACGTATATGAAGTTTCTGTCTTCTAAATCCATCTTATTCTAAAACATATGCATAATTAGACAGTCTTTGCTGCTTTCAGTAATTCAGTAGGGGCTTTCAAGTTATTGCAGCTGTCACAAGAATTTATCTTTGAACTGGATGATGGTATTGTTGCTCAAACTTAAATCCCTGCTGGATTCTCTAGGTAAATTATGCTTGATTCTCTGAGCAAATCCTGCTTGATTCTCTGGACAAATCCTGCTGAATTCTCTGGGCAAATCCTGTTCCTGATGACCCTAGTGTTAGCATTGTCAGAAATGCATTTGATGCAGTCTTACCATGAGACATGCATTTCTCACATTTGGGATTAACCATTACACTGAGGGATGGGGGTGGAGAGAGGAGGTGGACATTACATTATCATGTATAATGGGGGTCTTGCAGGCAATACAGCAGTCATAAATGCCCCTCTGCCTTGTACTGGTTTTAATCCTTTATCAGTAAAAATCAACCATGCAGAGTATGTTATTATTATTGTCTTTCAATCAATCTATTTCAGGCTAAAATCATATTGGAAAGCAGGGATTAATTAATAGTTGCTATTTTAACAAGACAACAAATAATAATAAAAAGACCTAATCTGAATATAAAATATATATTCTGGTTTGTCCCAATGTTAAATACAGGTAATGATGGCATCTTGATAGACATTGTTCACCCCAGAACAAATGATATCCATATATTATTGGCAGTATTGGCAAAAGAATCAAATGCTCCCTTTTGCTGTTGTGCTTCACTAGTTCTGATATTAATTTTGCTAGGATTTGCTTGTTTCGCTTGTAGCTTAATGTATACCAAATCACAGGAACCATGTTTTGATATTTTGCATTAAAAAATGAATCACACTTGAATATTACTCCAATGACATAAATAATCATGTTTTGCACTTTATATATGGTCAGTAAATTACAACTTTAAAGAGGCATTGCTTTTCTCACAAACCTGCCAAAAACCTTCAATACAGATAGCCTAAACATTTAATTCAAGGTAATGGTATTTACTACCTTTTGTTGCTCAACATCTATTTAACTACATTTTAAAATGAATTGGATTGTTCCACTTCATGAAATTTACCTATGCTAACAAACACAATGGGTTCATCCACAGGAGTCTTCAATAGACTTAATATATTACCAGGAGCCACTGTCAATTAAGCAATATGTGAAAGGGTCACTGTTAATACCCAACCACCTTGCCAGTTAATTACCCCTAGGACAGTTGTATAAAATTGACTAAGGAAAGTTTGATATGATTTCCATGAAGGGTTGTTTACTTTTTAATGCATATTACTTGCTAGGAGCATCTACTGAGATGGAGTGGTCTCTCCCTTTTTTGTCTGAAGATAACTGAAAATCATATTTTTCTAAACACAATCATGTCAAGGAGTTAAAATTATATTTTAGCATGACACATTGTGTTATGACAGGCAAGCCATCCATTCTTCAAAAAAAAGAACAAATTCAGAATAAATACATTTTTTAGTAAACAATGTTAAATGTCTATTGAGTTGAGAATAAGGAAATATAATGAGGGATTTAAAAAGTGGGATAGAGAGTATGGAAGCTTCAAACTGCTTATTTAGGCACCACTAGTTAAAACAAAATTAGGCATCATTTATTGCAAGTCAATTGCTGGTGCTTACATAACACACACTATATAATATTGCTTTTTGAATTATTTTAGAGTGCTCAATCCTTCTCAAAGTATAATTGCAAGGAAAAGGTTACCTGTTAAATAATCACACTGGCTTTCTTGACAGTCTACTATAAACTAACCTTTAGTTATTGTATAGTTTGGCAACAGCTGACCAGATTATGAAAACAGGGAAAATTCTGGTGGGAAAATAATTGACACATCCTTAGAGAAATAACAGCTTCGTGGACCAGGAATGCAGTGAAAAACCTCAATTCTTTACTTCCTAATTCTTTATTAAATCTCCCTTAACTTGGCTTCTGAAAAGTTGACACATATGAACATGCTACAAATTGGTGGAAAAACAAATTTATTTTGTACGCTGAAAGAACTATGAAAGCCCAGTTCTTAAACAGGACTATATAAAGGTGAAAGGAATCAGCTACAGTAGGGGAGACAAGACCAGTAATAAGAGAGGTTGAGGCCAAAAAGACAGATTTGTTTATCTCTGGCCTCCCTCTAGAGATAAACAACAGTTGTTGAAAAAGTTCAAAACAAACTCAAAACCCAAACAGCAGGAAAACAAATCACAACCATATGGGTGTTTAATCATATCAAATCTGGAGTAATGGTACTTACAGTATTTAATGATATCAATGATACATAAAGAGGATGCCAAGAAAATTCTAATTTACTTTTATATAATGGGTTTTCTTGTAAAAATAACCTGGTACAAGGGCTGTGAGAATGATCAACTATGCCCAAGATGTCAACAGGTGTGACAGAGTCCAAAGGACTGTAAAAATCAGCCTGCCCAGATATGCAAACATGGTAAACAATCAGAATGTAAACTTAAATGAAGCTGAACAAAATGAATTTCAGGGAAACATGAGCAAACTCCTAAACCAAATAAGAAATGAACAGGAAAAAAAAACTACAGAAAAACAGACTGTGACAGAAAATAAAACAGAAAAAGCTGCAACAGCAGAAAAGACAAACGAGACAAATGACCCAATAACTGTGGCACCAGAAACTCCATTACTAGAGACAAATGACGCAGCAAATGTAGTGCCAGAAATCTCGATACCAGAGCCAGACAAAATGGATGAGAAGGGAATCCAGAGTGAAGATGCAAAAGAATGAGAGAATAATCTGAACCTAAACAGTATGGGGATTACCAACATGCAAACAGTAGACCTACTGAAAAAGAACAATTTCTTTGTAGTCTCCGAGGAGGATGAGGACGAAAATGAATCCCCCAAGCAGAAAACTCAGAAACTGGGATAATAAGGGACATAATAGAAATCCAACCACTGACCACTATACCAGGGGTGAGAGTTCGAACAAAAAAGAAGGAAAATAACTCAGTCTTTGTCAGTATCATCAAACAGCAGTGAGCAGTCACTACCAACAGAAATAATACTAGAGAAGAAAGAAAACAAGAAAGGGAAAAATAAAAAAGCAGGAACTATAAAGGGTGAAGGTGGAAATGAGAAAGAAACTGGAATGGATGAAGATGTAGTGAATGACTGAGGTGAAGAGAAATACTGAAATGGACATGGACACATATCTGAATTTAAATGATGAAATTGGAATTAACAAAAAAAATGATGTAGAGACAAAAAATATGAACAATGTGAAAGCACTGACAACTTAACACAAAATGAAGGAAGGGCCCAGCTCTATCCCCTGCAAGAGTACAACTTAATCTAAAATAAATACTTTTCTTATAAACTGAAAACATACAACTTAGAAATTATTAAATCTGAAATAATAGGGACAGCAATCAGGTGCAAAAAATAAATGGAGGGAAAAAAAAACTTTCATATAGCTTCAATAAACATAAATAGAATAAATGAGGACAAGATTTTAAAAATAAGTGAAGAAACTAAATATGACATTATTTTGCTACAGGTGACACATAATGGTTTCTCAAAAGAACTAATTGCAGTGATAGATCATTACAGTATAAACTTGTAATCAATTCTTATGGCAACAGGAAATTTGTCTTACTGACATAATCATTACTGTATAAACTTGTAATCAATTTCCATGGCAACAGGAAATTTGTTTTACTGACTTAATCATTACTGTATAATTTTGTAATCAATTTTCATGACAACAGAAAATTTGTCTTACTGACTTATTCTTATTCATAAATTTGCAATCAATTTCCATGGCAACAGGAAATTTGTTTTACTGACTTAATCATTACTGTATAATTTTGTAATCAATTTTCATGACAACAGAAAATTTGTCTTACTGACTTATTCTTATTCATAAATTTGCAATTAATTTCCATGAATACAGGAAATTTGTCTTACTGACTTTGTCCTTACTGTATAAACCTGTAATCAATTTCCATATCAACAGGACATTTGTCCTACTGACTTTGTCATTACTGTATAAACCTGTAACCAATTTCCATATCAACAGGAAATTTGTCTTACTGACTTTGTCATTACTGTATAAACCTGTAATCAATTTCCATATCAACAGGACATTTGTCTTACTGACTTTGTCATTACTGTATAAACCTGTAATCAATTTCCATATCAACAGGAAATTTGTCATACTGACTTTGTCATTACTGTATAAACCTGTAACCAATTTCCATATCAACAGGAAATTTGTCTTACTGACTTTGTCATTACTGTATAAACCTGAAACCAATTTCCATATCAACAGGATATTTATCTTACTGACTTTGTCATTACTGTATAAACCTGTAATCAATTTCCATATCAACAGGAAATTTGTCATACTGACTTTGTCATTACTGTATAAACCTGTAACCAATTTCCATATCAACAGGAAATTTGTCTTACTGACTTTGTCATTACTGTATAAACCTGTAACCAATTTCCATATCAACAGGATATTTATCTTACTGACTTTGTCATTACTGTATAAACCTGTAATCAATTTCCATATCAACAGGACATTTGTCTTACTGACTTTGTCATTACTGTATAAACCTGTATTCAATTTCCATATCAACAGGACATTGGTCTTACTGACTTAATCATTACAGTATAAACATGTAATAAATTTCCATGGCAACAGGAACTTTGTATTACTAGCTTAATCATTACTGTATATCCTCCTTTTCCTACTCTACTTCAATTTTAAACAATGACATGTATCACTGGGTACCTCTCCCTTTGGCAAAATTCACAAAACTTGACTATTTGTTTGACCAGGCCAATTATATGCTATGCAGGAATACTTCAGAATGTTTATTTCATTTCTTTTTATTTCTTTTACTCAAATAAAAATATTGTCATTTTTTTTCCTATTCTTAATATGCGTATCTCCAAAGCATTCTTACTTAAAATTCATAGCATTATTTACCTTATAGGTGAACTTTCCTTTCTCTCCCATATTGCCAAGCACACTGATAATGATGGGTCCTTCAGTTTCTTTAACACTGGACATGGTTATACAAGTGACACTGAAAGGAAAGATTTGGAATATTACAGAAAACCTGTCAATTTGTCACTACCAATGAGTCTTCATATGAAAAGCATAATGCATTCCCATCCACTCATCTAATTTCCATATTTATTCACATTCAAAATTTGCAGTTAACCTGTGTTATGGGTAAACTGTCAAAATGTACAATATATAGTCATAAAAGAAAGCTGAGTTAAAGAAAATGTAAGCTGTTTTAATTTATGTTTGCTGACAACACTTCAGTTAGTTAATTCCTACAAAATCAGACCCAAAAATTGACTTTATTATAGTTTTTGCAATTTCATGTGGCCGCAATGGAAAAACTAAAACATGATAAGTAGCATGCAAGAAAAAGCCACTTCTGTTGTAAGAGTTGGTATCATTATAACTGTTAAACTGACCATAGTTATATACATGCATGTCACATGGACCCCGATTTCTTATGTGACATAGCTTATTCTCAATAAACACCAACAATGCAGTTTTACTGGCTGTAATAGGTGCCACAGGTACCCAATTTTATGAGTGAAGTGCTTTTATTCTAAGATTCACTCACTTTAGGAATTTGGTAGCAACAAGTGAAAAGGGAAAAAGTGAAAATGGGAGCACTGACACAAATGTATAACCATTTTGCATTAAACCCAGTAAAGCATGTCACAGTGACCCAGTTTTGGTGCAAACACATGCTCATTCCCAGATACATACATATTATAAAGTTCAATGTCAAACTGAGTAGTAATCTAGAAGAATTAGCACATTTTTTAAGAATTTGACAAAATATAAAAGTGTCCTAGTTTTAAATTGTGACAGCCATCATAAAATAAATCATTCGTGGACATTTTAACATTTTAGTCATAATAGAAAAAAGGTGTTACATACATACATATATATACATATATATATATATATATATATATATATATATATATATATATATATATATATATATATACATAAAGAATACAAATCATATGGCGAATAACAACCCTCTCAAGCATAACAACCCTCTCAAGCGTACTGGATCCACCAAGGGATCACGTGTGTCAGGGATTAATTAAAATATATGCAATAAACTGACGACGAACAGTACGAAACTAGTAACTAACTAGCCTAAGCGCTTTCGACTCTTAATGAGTCTTTTTCAAAGGCAAATACAACACATAGTTATGACAAACAAATAAACACAAAAACGTTGTGTTTGTAAACCTCTACATTTCTGTCTTCACATGTGCTAAAACTATAAATACAACCAGCTTGTATAGACTAGTTGCGGAAACTGAAAACGTTGTATAATTCCCTAAAAGTCTACAAGCCAAAGCGACATCTATTTTTACTTTGTGTACATATGTAACGCAGATTATATCCCGGATATTTGATTCTATACCGGTTATTCTTATAGTAAAAATTGAAGGATAATAAGAAGATTTAGAAAATGTTAAATTCTACTAGTGCATAGTTTTCATTTTCTAGTCTTCTTGGTTTAGACCGCTTGGTTTCAATGTTCTAAGGCGGCGTATCCAGTATGATTCCTTTTCCTTCCTGGTTTCGGAACTCCAGCTGTGGTTGTTAGCAATAGCGATAAGTATTATATCACTGAAAGTGTGGCCAGGGGAGGAGAAGTGTTCTGCGACCGGGCTTCT